>BMAU01019175.1:0-201702 GCA_019973935.1 Trichonephila clavipes
TCAATGGTTCAGTTAATCAGTGGTAGAATGCTTTTATATCAATCAACGCTCATATCATCACAATCATTAGACTCAATTAAATTCAATAAATCATCGAAGACAAGTGTAAGATTAAATAATAAGTTTAATGGAATATGGAGTGCGTCTGCACTCGGTCACGTACACAAGATCTCTGCTGTAAACAAAGCATGTTTTTACAAGCAGCACCCTCTATACTGAGAGGGGTTCTACCATTACTCCCCACTTAAACTCCTGCGGAGTTTACATTAAGATAATTCAAATTCTAAGGTAATTCAAGTAAAATTCATGCAAAATGAAATAATACAAATAAAATTCATGCAATGTGAAATAATACAAATAAAATTCATGCAATGTGAAATAATAAAAATAAAATCCTATGAATTCAATTCTTAAATCACATGCATCATCAATAATATTGAAAAATCAAATTAGCAATTATGTAAATAGAATAATATAAAGGTTAAAGTTCAAGAAATTGTAAAATGTTCAAATGTTCTTTCCTACAGATGCAGGATCAACTGGAACAGGTAAAGGCACTACCTTTGTGATGGCTCGTTTTAAAATACCTGTTGGGGTTTTCACATTAACTACTCTTACAAGACCATCACTACCGGGAAATACTTCAAGAATACGCCCCATAGGCCAGTCCAGGGGCTTGGTGTTGGGATCCTTTAAAAGAACTAGCTGATTCTCCATCGTACACTCCACTTAGCACGGGTCTGAAGATGGGTCAGATATTCGGTGCTCCAACGGTTCCAAAATTTGTCTCTCAGGGATTGAATGAGTTTCCACCTGGAATGATAGGACAAAGAATCCGAAGCAGTATAAGATTCAGGAAAGGATGAAATTGCACAGTTCGTCAAGAAATGCCCCGGGGTCAAAGGGTTAAGATCATTGGGGTCCGAAGAAAGTGGAGACAAGGGACGTGAATTCAGAACTGCTTCGATTTGTGCTATCAACGTAGTTAACTCTTCGAAGTTCATGATAGCTGATTTCGCTACCCTCAATAAAATGCGTTTCATGTACTTAATGTTTGCTTCCCACAATCCACCGAAATGGGGAGAAGGGGGTGGAATGAAGTTCCATTCGATTCCCTCTTCCGCGCTGAATAGCTGAATTCTGTTGGACTTGCAAATTTCGTTCCATTCATTAAGAATGTTTCTTGCTCCCTTGAAGTTCGTTGCATTGTCACTCCAAATGACGGATGGCTTGGATCTCCTTGCTATAAATCGTCGGAGACATGCTAGGAAGGCTTCTGTGGTCAAGTCGGAAACAACTTCTAAATGCGTGGCTTTTGTACTGAAACAGATGAAAATGGCAATATACGATTTTAAAGTCACTCTTGATCTTTTTAAATTTGGTTTCGTGATTATAGGACCAGCGTAATCCCATCCAACTTTTTCGAAGGGTCTAGAAGGCACAATTCTGTCTCGTGGTAAATCTCCCATCATCTGGTTTATTGTCTGGGTTTTCGTGCGAAAACACGTAATACATTTATTTAATATTCTTCTTACGCGGTTCTGACCCGATGGGATCCAATAAAACTGTCTTATTAAATATAATGTGGTTTGCAAGCCAGAATGTAATGATTTCTTGTGATAGTGTTCAATTATTAAATCAGTTAAATGATGAGCCTTTGGCAACATTTGATGTTTTTGGAATTCAGATAGGGTCGAATGTTTCAATCTACCTCCCACTCTCAGTATTTCATCTTCGTCCAAAAAAACGTTTAAAGATGATATTTTGCTGCCCTTTGGAATCGGTTGTCCTTTTTTGAGACACTTTATTTCAGTTAGAAATTCATTTAATTGTACTTGTTTTACTAAAACTTTCGTAACATGATCAAATTCAGAAGCACTTATACAGTCTATTTTCCTTAATACTGGGTTCACTTTACAGTTATAAATAAATCTTAAACATAGAGCGCTTATTCTAATTAATTTACTAAAGGAGGAATATCTTGAGATTAAATTATTTTCAATTTGCCTCTTTTCAACCGCTGTATTTACATTAATTGATTTCTTCAATTCTAATTTATCGTTGTTTATTTCGGTTTCAATTATAAGTTCTGAGAATAATGGCCATTCTGTTTGTTTCATTGTCAACCACTTGGGACCATGCCACCATATTTTGTTATTTTTAAGATCATTTAAAGGCAAACCCCGACTTATTAAATCAGCGGGATTATCCTTTCCTTTACAGTAGCGCCATTCCTTGGGATCACTTAGTTTTTGTATTTCTTTAATTCTATTCTTTACAAACACTTTATGTTTATTAAAATCCCCCTTGATCCAGTAACATGTTATAGACGAATCAGTCCAATAAAAACGACTCACAGGCATTATGAGTGCAGTTGCAATTTTGTCACTTAACCTTGCAGATAAAAGTGCGCCCATAAGCTCCAATCTAGGGATCGAAAGAGTTTTTAATGGAGCTACCCGACCTTTTGATGCTACAAAACTAGAAATAATATTTCTATCGTTCAGTTCTATGCGTAAATAAGCGACAGTTCCATATGCCCTTTTGGAAGCATCTGAAAAGTAATGCAACTGAATGGTGGTTGCATTTGAAGGCAAAAAGTTTTGAAAGTAATATCGAGGAATTTTTATTTCACTTAAATAATGAATCTCATTACACCATTTATTCCATGAAACTTCTAATTGTTTGGGCAATTTGTCATCCCAATCCAATCCTAAACACCAAATTTCCTGAATTAAACATTTTATTCGGATCGTATAAGGACCTATGAAACCTACTGGGTCAAATAATCGGCCTGCGGCTTGTAACAAATATCTTTTTGTATTAATTCTTTTAGAAAGAAATGATCCTAAATCGCTGGAATCAAAATAGAATGTATCAGATTTTTCATTCCAACCAACTCCTAAGACCTTTGAAGCTATCAACGTGTTCAATGACCCTTTATGTTCATCTACTTCAAAATTTAAATTTTTAACCTTTGATTTAGCTCGGAAGAGTGGGTTCTCCATTTCCGAAGATCCATACTTGCATCTTCCAAATCTTGTTTACTTTCTATGCTGGTCGTCAAGGCTGCTTGGACACTGACATTTCCACACAGAAAATCATCAACATACAATGACTGGTTAAGATGGTTAAAAGTATCAGGAAAAATATCCACATATTTTTTAAGATGATGCTTTATCGTAGCTGCAAGAAGAAATGGACTTGATTTTACTCCAAATAAAACCCTAGTCATTCGGAAAATATCAAGCCGTTTGTTTTCTAAATCAATTCCTGATTTTCATCCCAGAAAATCTTGTAAAATCCCTTTCACTTTCGTCTATCTCAATCATCAAAAATGCCATTTTTATGTCAGCTACAAATGAAATTGGATTCACACTAAATTTGATTAATAGAAAAATAGGTTAGGTATAAAATTTAGCCCTGTGTGTAAACAATCGTTCAAAGATAGCTGTGATTTCGCATGTGATGACGCATCAAATACGATTCGCAATTTGCTTGTAGTTTTATCAGTACGTATTGCTGCTCTATGTGGTAGATAAAAAATATTATGCTTTAGATTTTCTTCTTCAAATGGAACACGTTCTATGATTTTCTCAGAAAGATAATTATTTACAACTAATTTGTAATCCTCAAATAAGGAACTGTCATTTTTAAAACGTGATCTTAACTTTTTAGAAATCTTTTCCTAGCAATTTCTTCATTATTTTCTAACAATGTTTTCATGTTAGGTTTCCAAGGGAATTTAACTTTATACCGCTTATTTTGGTATGAAATTCCCGCTTCAAATTCAGTCATTATATCATTACCAATATTTTCCTCATCAAACAATTCTCTCTGCTTCTATTCCTAAATTCTCTAAATCCCAAAATTCACTAAGCTGTTTAGAAATATTGGATTCATTAACAATAACACTCATTGTTAAAAGGTCCTCAGAATCTGTTTTGATTACTGCGGAAACTATATTATCAGTGTCCCTTTTCGGAGACAAATCGTCATCATGTCGATTTCGAAAACATATTGAGAAATGGTGGGACCCATTACAAATAGGACACGACTCCTTTTTTACACATTCCATTGCTCTATGACCGGGCGACAAACATAAAAAACAACAGCCCTTTTTCCTTAAAATTTCTCGCTTTTCGTGAGCACTAAAGGAACGGCAAGTGTCGAGTTCATGACCTTTGTTGCAGTATAAGCATTTTCGGCTTCTAAGTTCTACTTTCTCCAAAGGGGTGGGAAATGAATGGGGTCGGAAATGTACTCTATTCGGGGTTGGCTTCATGTGTTGGAAATAGGAGCCTTTATTTTTTGTTCTGTCTTGCGGTGGAGGGGAATAATGACATAGTTTATGATTGTTTATTTGAGAAGCTCGTTCCCTACTACGGATTTCCAAGTGCAAGAACTGCAAAACAGCGCTCAGGTCAAACCCTTCGTCCATTTGAGAACGATTGAATTCCAAAACGAGTTCCGAGGGTATCTGTTTCAACAGGATGGGTGTTAATAAATTTGAGTAGGAGTCTCCTTTAACTCTTAAACTTTCAAGACTCCTTATTTGCGTTTCTGCTCTATCGTACAAATTTCTTAAGCCCACAATATCAGTAGGGTTTCTAACAGGTGTTAAATTTAATAAATTGCTCAAATGAGCGTTAATTAACATATTTTTATTTCCAAATTTATCTTTTAATAAATCAAGAGCTCTGTCATAATTATCATCAGAAATTGGAAATCCATTAATGCAAGCAAGCGCATTACCACATAAATATGATTTTAAATAATTAAATTTATCAACTTTGCTTAGTCTATTGTTATTATGAATAGAGCTTTCAAATAAATTATAAAAATCTAACCATTCAGAATAATTTCCAGAATACTTATTTATATGCAATTTAGGTAAATTTATGTTCATACATTCAAAACTATTGGAATCAATAACTTGGATATTTCGAGAAACTGTATCAACCTGGATAGAGTCAGAATTTATTCTCCTAATTTTAGAAGAAAGCTTCGTTTTCCAAAATATAATCTTCTCTTTAATTTCTTCCGAAGCTTCTATATCTTCAGTAATAGTGTCAACAGACAAACGATCTTCAATTAGTGTATTTAATAAACTTAAGTTACTTTCTTTATCATTTAATTGCTCTATAAAATCTTCAAATTGATCAACAGGTTCATTTTCATTGTTGATCTTTCCTTCAATTTTATTTATCAATTTTGTCAACGAAGAACGTACCGCAGTACGCTTCTTTTTAAATTTTGAGAGATCTTCTGACATTTTAATTTTCTATTCAGGTATAATTCAGTTTCAATAAAAATTCGGCTTACCTGAATTCACTGTCGACGATGATATTTCTACTTTTTGGTCGATGCACCAATGTTACGATCATCAATGGTTCAGTTAATCAGTGGTAGAATGCTTTTATATCAATCAACGCTCATATCATCACAATCATTAGACTCAATTAAATTCAATAAATCATCGAAGACAAGTGTAAGATTAAATAATAAGTTTAATGGAATATGGAGTGCGTCTGCACTCGGTCACGTACACAAGATCTCTGCTGTAAACAAAGCATGTTTTTACAAGCAGCGCCCTCTATACTGAGGGGGGTTCTACCAGATGTGAAAAATGTAACTAAAAATATGTTACATGTTCTCGAGGAAAACGAAGCTTTTTCCCCCTCCTTTAAAAGGACGTAATTTGTAAAGAATAACTTTTGAAATCTAATAGACGAAGTAAAGTGTATCCCAATTTTAAAAAAAAGTTGCACAATTCATTTAATATCTTTCTTTCGCTCTACTTATCTGTGTGAATCTACATTTTGAACGAAGAATATAATTAAGACAACATATATCATTCCCGTTTCACAGAAGACTGCTTAGAATCCAGAGTGTAAGATTAGCAGTTAGTAATTAAGATTGGCACGGATAATATGAAGACTAAGTCTTCTACTGAGGCTATAGCTACGAGAACTAATTTTAAGTGAGTTATTTATTTTTTATATATATTTTGAAAATGTATCATATTTGATATTATTAAATGTATGGGTGTTATTATTTGCGTTTTACTTAAAACGTAGTTTTAAAAGAGTAAGTTTTTCTACTGTAGTTAAGTAGGTAAGTACACACATTCTGTATTTATTATTGTTATAATACAAATATTGTAGAGCCTTTTTTTTTCCTCATCACACCTACGTCACAGGGTGGACCGCAACATCTGGAAAAAATTAAAAGTAGACCGTGCCATGTAAACGTCAGCCCATCCCTGCTTTATGGGAACTAAAATGTATTCCTCACAAATCTCTTTTTTTTTTTTTTGGTGGGAGCGGCAAACGATCTCAAAGTACTTTGGGTGCCTGAGTTCCTCGCGCAACTAAAGGGTGTTTTTTTAGAGGTATAGAACTTTAAATTGCAATAAAACAACGATGTATTATTCGATTGACATGAATTTTTTTTATTCCAAAGATAATCTTGTGGCATTACATTTTAAATATGATTTCTGGCATAGGACTGCCACGGCTGGCTCGGATGGAGTCCAATCTGGACGTCCAATTTTCGATGACTTTTTCCAACATTTGTGGCCGTATTTCGGCAATAACACGGCGAATGTTGTCTTCCGAATGGTCAAGCGTTTGTGGCTTATCCGCATAGACCAATGACTTTACATAGCCCCACAGAAAGTAGTCTAGCGGTGTTAAATCACAAGATCTTGGAGGCCAATTCACAGGTCTAAAACGTGAAATGAGGCGGTCACCAAACGTGTCCTTCAATAAATCGATTGTGGCACGAGCTGTGTGACATGTTACGCCGTCTTGTTGGAACCACAGCTCCTGGACATCATGATTGTTCAATTCAGGAATGAAAAAGTTAGTAATCATGGCTCTATACCGATCACCATTGACTGTAACGTTGTGGCCTTCATCTTTTTTGAAGAAGGATTCCACCAGCCCATAAAGCGCACCAAACAGTCAGTTTTTCTGGATGTAACGGTGTTTCGACATACACTTGTGGATTAGCTTCACTCCAAATGCGGAAGTTTTGTTTGTTGACGTAGCCATTCAACCAGAAGTGCGCTTCATCGCTAAACAAAATTCGACTATGAAAATCGGGAACAACGGCAATCTCGTTTTGGGCCCATTCGACGAACTACGCCTTGCTTGATGATCGTTTTGATGAATTGCCAAACCAAACTGAGAATAAATCACTTGACAGCTGTTAAATCGGTCGCCATCTTGGAAACTAATGCTAACTTAAACTTCTATACCTGGAAAAAAACACTCTTTACTTTCAGTCCAAAATATTTTCTATAAGCAGGCTACACTTTTTCCTCTCTGAACGATGGAGTGCTTTTTATTGCTGTGTTGTATGACTCATTATGATTTATAACTGTAAATTAACAGAATATATAAAAAAATGGGGGGAGGGGCAATTGCAATCTCTATTAGATGGAAATGAAACTTCCGAAAAAGAAATTGATCAAGCAAGGGAAGAACCTTGTGACGGGCTCAAGCGTCTTTTCTTTAATATGTCCTTTGGGTTCTTTGGGGCCAGAATTAATGGCAACTCTTTTCCAACCAAATCCAAGGAAGCTTTTAAATATCAAAAGTTAGAGTAAGCGGGATGGCAATTAGAGGATGTAAACATAATCCGTGGTTTAAACGTGAAGAAGTGTTGGAAAACGTTACGTAGCGACTAGCAGAAATTATACGTGATAGAGATACATTGAGTCAAGGTGCATACCATTGCACTCGAGTAATTACACGCCTTCATCTGTGGTGATCATTTCTTCAGACTACAGCAAGGTAGAATTGACTATTTAATATTAGGATTAGTGATAGTATTGTGATTGAGTTTAGACGAGTCAGTAATTGATAGTGTCCGGGTTAGGTAAATCCAGTATTAAATAAATTGTGTGTTTTGCCACCGTAGATTCTCTCACATATATTATTATAATCTAATTTGTTAAACGAATAAGTTAAATATCTTAATAAAGCCATATTAAGATAATGTATGCTTCTAGTTCTTCCGTTAATCCTACACCTGTAGCTCACGCTGATAATCAAAGAGATGTTCACCCGAGGGGGAATATCACAACCTGATGAAGTAATGGATATTAATCATGATAGTAAAATAAATTTAAGAAAAGCGACGAGAACACGAAACGCGCGCGTTTAAGTTGAAAGAAAAATGTAATCTAAGAAACTCCATCAAGAAAGATATGAAGCCACAACAAGACACAATGCGCCTTGTCAAAAAGTAACAAGCAAGAAAAAGTTCAACTCGCTGTTTGTCGATCGTCAAAGGACAATTAAAGCACAATAATTTGAGCAAAATATAACAGTTTCACATGCAAATAACATTCCTGTAACGTTAACGAAAAATGTCTGTGGTTTGTGTCCTTTATTAAAGTCCCGCACATTTGAAACTTATTGGTTCAGTTAGATTGATATTTCTTCTCAAATTATGAAAGCAAAATTGAAAAGTCTTTAAAAGTAGATAAGTATGCTTTCTCTCAATTAAATTATTCACTGGAATTATGATTTGTATCGTGTACAATAAAATTAATTATAAAAAAGGATTGGGGTGACTCCGTCACCCCGCGCGACCACTAACGTTAGTTTCGAATGCGCGCCTACTCCCGGGTTTATGTAGCATTCAATTCAATACTACACAAATGTACAAAACTGCTACTATAATTCTATAAAGCTGATAGTGTATTTAATTTTAAAGGTTTCTGATGTTTCTATGTTTCTGTTTTATAATGACTTTCTAAATTTCAATTTTGCTCAATGGCAGTCTTAAATAAAGTGACTATTTTTTCGTCCTTGATGTAATTATTTTGAAATGTTATTCCTGTGCATTACATCAACTCTTTTGTTTGATATTTCTTCTTATTTCTGAAATATATTTTCGAGATTATATATCTTACTGTTTCTTCCTATTAAATGATTCTTTTTTCTTTTATGTGATACCATATGATTTATTTTGTTACAATAGCTTACTATTATTATGCCTTAGTTGCCTTCTCTTTCCAACCAGAACTTAAGTCCTTCCTTTAGGTCCATGAAATAGACACATCCAGTTGGAAGAAAATTAAATTTAAATCAATTATATTTTGGATCAATTGGATGAAGTCCTTTTGTGACAAACCTATACGGAACTTTCTCACTAACCTTCTGAGACGTCTTTTTTAGGGAAATTTAATTCCCCTATCTATTTCCAATCAGCTCCAAAAAGAGGACAGGATCCCTTGTTATGCAGATTAGATAAAGTATTTAAGTCAAACGGAATAGTAAAGTAAAAAGCAGTAGGAGAGAGAGATTGAAGCAGAAAGGTATAATAGTGAAGTTAGATTTATTATTGAAGATTTCTAGTTATATAAATTAGGCTCAGGAAGAGTTGAAATTCAGTGTGGTAAATATTGATTTATATTTAAAGCCTCATTAAAGCTTTATATTAGGAGTGAGATTAAAGTTAAATGTTCAATAGGAACATTATTGAATATAATTTTGGGATCTCTTATCGTGGTAATCTCTGCGTGATCGATATTCTAATTGTTAATTAATTGGATCATTAAATATTTAAGTTAATTTAAAGGAAAGTCCCTTTTAAATCTCATATTACTATTTTAAATTATTTGTTATTAAAAGTCTTTGATTCTATTTGGGAAAGATAACCAAATATAAAGAAAGTTATTTATAAAAATGGCTACTGGCTCTTATCTGACTCCAAATCATTCTCGTTCTCGAAGTGAGATCCAAGGGGATCTTCACACTTTGACTGGAAATGATCATAAGTTCTTGTTGAATATTATCTGGGTATCATCCATCAACTATGTGCAACTATGCATAAATCTTTTATTAATCATTACATTTTTAAGCCATTGTACCATACATGCTAACTCAATTTATAGTTCATGTTGAGTTTCGAAAGATATTAATCCATTGTAAAGGGACAATCAAATACGTAGTGTATTGAATCATCAACAACACAGAGACTAGGGAATAAGTTTTAAAAAATTTTTGAAAATTTAATTGTGATATATAATAAAGGTCCATAATTGATCAAGAAATATATACAGTCAGACCTCTATTTAACGAAGTAGCTAAATCCCGAAAAAAAGTTCGTTATATGGAAAATTCGTTATACAGAGGTTCACCTTTCAGTACACTTTATAAACCACATAAAACAAATTTTAAATTCTTATACAATATGTATTGAAAAAAGTAATTATTCACACCTTTTTGTAAATTAATATCTATTTATTTTATATATCTTACCCAGCAAAAGAAAAAAGAAAAAGAAAAACTGCAGGAAAAACAAGTAAAAAGAATGTTGAAGAATACACTGTCTTTTCAACATTAAGAAAATAATTTTATGCCAAAATTAAATGAACGTGCTAAAAGAGAGAAAAATTTGAAAAATGTTCTGAAATATTTTTAAAAATAGGGAGAAAAAAATTGAATCATAAGAGAAAAAGTTCGTTGCATAGAAAATGTATTTCGCTATTGGGAGGTTATTTTACGAAGAAAATCGTGAAATGTTCTTGGTTCTAGAAAAAAGTTCGCTATACATATAGAAAAAATCGCAATATAAAGGTTCGTAACATAGAGGTTGGACTGTATCTATAAATGGCTTGTGTGTGTTATTTAATCTTAGTTTTAGGTAAGAATCAATTAATATATTTTTTTCAAGGTAAACTGAACATGTTTTGAAATGGAAACAAAAAGACTAAATGGCATGTAAGCGAAAAATTAGAAGGAATTTTTAAGCACATTTAGCATTGTGTTAATGAATGTCATTTGGATGAAGGCAACTCAGTTATCATACTTGCAATTTCGTGGTTCGCGATATGGAATCCATCCATGATTTCGAGTTCTGGTTCCACTAAAGATTCGTTGGGCAGAATGATACATCTAACTGGAACGAGTTTCATGAAAGGAAGGCTGGTAACGTAGACAGTGTGGTTTCCACCGCTGTAAATCATGTGTACAAGAGGTTATCAACAGTCGTTAATTGAAAAAGGAGGTTGTCCATTTAAAAAGGTATTTGAATCCTATCAAATATTATTTGGAGCCTGAAGAAAGAATGTTTAGTTGCAACGTTGCACAATGGATCAAAGCATTTCATGTGTGAAAGAATGAGGCTGAAGATTTGCGCCGCACACATATTGGCTGTCAATTCCTCAACATGAAATTGAAATCAATTTCTTACCGTACACCATCGATACCCTATCCGGGAATCATCCGTAGAAGTTGTTTGAGTGAGTGTTTATTATCGTTACACTTTAAATCAGGGCTTCAAACCGGAATTGGACCAAAAATTGGGGGGACGTTATTTTTGTTGGAACGAAAACCGGAACAGAACCGAAAAAAAATATCGGCTTATTTCGGTTTGCTATATCTCCACTCATTTTGTTACTGCAACTAACTTAACTATATTTTCTAATTTAAAGTTAACCATATAATAATCATCATTACATGTACATCACCGTACTGTCACCTCCATGGTGCTCAAAGCTACGGATAACGACAGGCATACATCTAGCCCTTTGCCGAGATGAATTTCGTGGGCCTCGTTTTGACATCGTCAGACAGGTGGCATTAATAACAACAACATGTACATTGCTTCTAGATTTTCTGTTTTGATGTTTACTAGTACTTTTCTGTTTTAGTTTCGCACGAAACCCTTCGTAGAAGGCAACTTTAATTCAATTGAAGGAACTAGATGATTTCAGATAATAATATACATAAAATAAAACTATTCATTCAGAACTGAACCAAACCTCGTTATTTTTGTCGGAAAGAAAACCGGAACTGAACTGATATATTTTTTTAGTCGAACTGGAACAAAAAAAAATTATGGCTCGAAGCCATGAAAACAACAGGAGGCCAACTAACGATGGAGTTCGTAATTTTGAACCACGGTCAGTGACGAAGACGACACCTGAGATGAAACCTTCCTCTCTTAACTTTCACCCCGTGCCGTAGAGAAGACTTTTCCTCAACAGATTTAAAGCGCATCGGCCCCTCTACGCTGAAGATCTCCAGTGATACTAGGACTCGAACTCATGGAAAGCTGGTCACGGTTCATGACGGTGATCCCTAAGCTACCTTGACCACAACCCTTGGAGTTGGCCTCATTCGTCATATGGTGTGGCACATACTGAAGAATGCATGCTGTGCGCCAAGGAAAAACTGCCAACGCTGACTATTATTGCCAATTTCTACCGCACCACCCGCAACAGTGAACGTTTATTGTGAGACAATCTCCCTATCGTATCTCATGACAGCGTTCGTTGTCATATCACACACAATGTAACCAATATATTGTGACAGGGGCATTGAGACATCTCCGTACTTACCTGGCATGAGTTTTTGTGACTTCAACCTCTTTCCAAATTGAAAGAACCCCTTCGAGGTATCCGATTTTATGACGTAAAATCTGTGTTTGTAGCAGCAGGGTGCTCCACGCGCTTCATTGTCATCATCAAGTAACTTCTTACCAACGGCATCCTACAGCTTCTAGACATTTGGCAACTTTTCTGGTGATTATACGAAAGGAATCTAATGAAAACTTACTTCTAAATTCAACAAAGTAATGTTTTGTGTTTATGTTGCAACTACTCGTGTGTATACTGTAGCAAAAATGTGTTAATTATAAAATTCTTTTAATACATTTACACATTTTTTTTAAAAAAATATTTTTCATAATGTATTAATTATGTATCTTCTTGAGATGTTTATAGTTGGTGTTCCTTCGAATATGTTCTGTGCATGATCGAATTCTTTTTTTCTAACGCGTATTCTAGAGAAACATGTTATGAAATAAACATACAATAATACCCCGAACTTACGCGATAGGTGCGACTGAGTGATAACCGCGTAAGTCGGGGTATAATTTCGCATATAAATGCATGTACAATATGTTTAATATTGAAGCCAAGAAAAAAGAAAATAATAATTTAGAAATTTTTTTAACAAATTAAAAAAATGTTAACAAATTTTTTAGGTAACTCAAATACAAAATCGCAAGCCGAAGTTAATTTGATGTAGAATGTTTTATAAAATCTAACAAAGTATTCTGTAGTCTCAAAGAATTTTTTTTTCTCCTACAAAATGTCCTCGCACATGCTAATAATTTTTTATTCCTTGTTTTACTGAAAAAGTATACTCTTCGTTGGAATCTATATTTTCTAAAAAAAATTTGGCACCCTTTTCAATTAAATTGTCAAATTCCCAATCGTCATTCGATCTCCTGATTGAAATGTGTCTAAAGCAGGGGTGTTCAACACGCGGCCCGCCGACTCTTTTTAAAATAATTTTTAAAAATCAGATTTTTAAAGTTTTTTCATTTTGAAATTTATTTAAGGGGAAATTTATATATATATATATATATATATATATATATATATATATATATATATATATATATATATATATATATATATATATATATATACAATGTATTTGCCTGTTACCTTAAAATAATTATAAATCCTTTTTGATAATAGAAATGTCCTTTAGATTAAAATAGATTTATATTTTTTCAAACAGTGTTACATTTGATTTTACCGTAGTAAATTACTTTTTTAATAAATTTCGAATTGCATTATGCATATCCTTTACTATGGATAGTAGATGACTCTCTCTGTGTGTGTGCGACTTTCGTTTCTCCTCCTTTTCTGTGTGCAGTATCCAAAAAGCAAGTAGCAGTCAGAAATGCTTTTTGAAGTTTAAAAAAAATATTCAGGGAGGTAAAGATAAAGGACAATGTATACTTAATCATTTGCGAATGACAGCACTATCAAATTTCTACAATGAGTAAAGAAAGATCAATTCAATAGGAACACCGTAATTTTCAAGAAAATGGCAACTATAATATTTTAAACATTATTTGATTATTGCATTATTATTTTATATAAATATTTTTATATTATCTATGTCTGTATACATGAAAAATAATGAAAACAACAATAATAAGTCATTCTGTTTTAAATTTTCACTCCAATAAATGTTTTTTTTTGTTTCCAAATCTGATATAAAGGTACATATTTTTAAGTGCGGCCCGCGAGATTCTAATGTTTTTCCTAAGTGGCCCGCAAGTTCATTTAGTTTGAACACCCCTGGACTAAAAACTCAAGTTCTTCAATGTCTTGATTTGCATTTCTTAGAGTTAGTTCATCGATTGCCAGCTACTAATTGTGGGGATCCTGTTCTTAAACATCAGCACTATCTACTTCTAAATTCATTTGAGTGGAAGGATCAACAACTTCTTCAAACGCATTACGAATTCCATCAGGCTTTGGCACTAATTCCGCCTGAGTTTCAATGATGAAAAAAAAAGCGCTCAAACAAAAGACGAATTGACGAAATTTGAAAATCGCGTGATTCTGGGTTCGCGTAAAAGTCGAGGTATATTTGTACCCCTTAATTTTTTTTTCAAAGATTTCAGCAGTGATCGATATTATTCTTAGTAAAAAGACTCAGTCCATTCAAATATGGCATAAAAACATTAATATATATGTATTGCTTTTTGTTGCAATATTTATCTATCCAAAATTTTTGCAGCATTGAATCTAATTTTGAAAACGCTATTATATAAAAATACAAAAAAACTGATATATCCATTTAAAGTGTTTTTGGATATATTCTTACTTTACTTTTAACTTATCTCAACAAAAATTTCATTTTTTCAGCTTTTAATAGTTTTCGCAGCGCAATTATTATGACTCGCTGCTCTATCAGTGAATGAGAAGGTATTAACGCCGTACTATAAAGTAACACCAGGGCTACAGGTGACGTACCTCGTAATTTTGACCACCTGAACTGGCAATCCCCTCTCCAAACTACCGCATGACACCAACGGGAGGACTGTGCGCCACGACAGTTTAACTAGCATCAAGAGTCTACACGGTCGGTCTTCAACGACACTAGGATTCGACCTCATGACAAGCCGGCAACGAGGTAATGACCATGACTCTTCTTAATACACTCATTTAAAATAAATGGAAAAGGGTTCTCTTAGTTCCCCCTTCCCTGAAAACGGAGAGTTCCATTTTAAGAAATAAAGCGTTATATTTTCATGATAGTGGCAGACAACAACAGCATTTTGAGAAAGTTCACGAAACAAATCGATAGAAAAAATTTGCACAAAACTCACAACTGGGTCACGGTTTCAATTTTTCTGAATGAAAAAGCATTTACAAACGCCTGCGTTTCTTAGATAAATAAAATTACATGCAGAAGAATCAGGGAATAAATAAAATGAGATTAGTGCGCAGCATGCTCCAAGATAAATTTTCCTTTTCTTCTCAAAATGTCAAGGATAAAGAAAAGTACACTGTCATCACTCTTAGTTTAGTGTTCCGCTTGTGCATTTATTTATTTTCTCAAAACAAGTATCTTATTTAAACGAATTAAATTCTTATGGCGTCGTTTTGTCCGAATTTTGGCCACAATAATGCGGTCTAATCTCCTTGCTAATGAACTCCGGAAACTTACAAAAATTTGTTATTTACATTTGATTACTTTCGATAGATTTATCTCGTTAATCCAGTTTGAAATCTTTTTTTTTTATCTATTAAAGTAAAAAAGACAAATGTTAAAACTCTCACACCTGCAGGTGCTTATTTTTCCGAAATGTTTTTTTTTCTCGTAGATAAAAAGCCTACAAATGCAGCGTCGAACAGCCTACAAATACATGTAAGAAAGCGATAAAGTGACTTAATCGATCAATTGGTTGATAGAGTGTCTATCAAAGGCGGGAGTGTTAATTGTGGCAACATTCTCATGGATTGAAGCGAGACCCATACAGTTTTTGTTTTCTTAAAGAACATTTTAAGTTCAATTTTCAGTATAAAAAATTTTTAGCAACTAACTTTAGAAATAATTATCGTATTTCTTTTGATTTTTTAGTAGTAAAAATTACCGATAAAACTCTCTTTCACTTTTTTTTCCTTCTCTAAGAAATCAGTTTTACTTTTTTTGACATCTGTAACAAATAATGTGTACATTACTTTAACTATACGCATAGATAATATTTCCATTTATTCAAACTAATTCTTGTAAGAAAAAGTTTTTACTGTGTAATTTTTCTGTCCATTGGGGAACCTTCAAAAAATTTTTAATACCAAAAGGCCGGGGTGGGCAGACTTTTCCAAGATACGGACGACTTCTGATGTTTTTAAGATGTTACGGCACACCTAGTAGCGTAGGTGTGGATATTCTGTATAATTTTAATATAGTCTACAATTTTAGTATAGTTTCTTAACACTTGTCTTCGACATTGTACCCTCTTTTAAAATGTCAGATTACTATTTTTACTACAAAAATACAAAATTGTTAAGTGGAATGCTTGAACAACTAGGAACGACTTCTAGATCATGGAGCGTGGACGTATTCAATGCAGTGAGCAGAAAACGTATATGAACCGATGAATCTGAAACCGACGCATGTACTTAATTTATTCGCTGCTGAGTCCCGCGCCATTGCGGGGCAGGACATCGACACAAGAACCCAAACCCGTGGAAGCGCGGGGTGTGGAATGATAAGGATGTGGAATGAAAATGTGAAATCAATAGCCAATCCCGTACTATCAAGGGCTGATCATCAACATTTATTCTTTTCTTCAGTCAACGTGTGTTAAGCATCATCGTGTTAGAACCCCCTGGGTTCCACCCTGGACACCAAGATTAATTTGAGGCAAAGAATCACTAAGAGCCATTTGTATAATAATGACTTATATTTATTCACTTGATTCAAATATTAGAAACTCTATTGGCATAATATTTCTATGTTACGTCAAACAAAAGGGATTTACCTTAATATTAAATTAAATTACGAAATATGAAATTAATCAATAACTACGCGTAAAATCGATAAGGTCTACCGAAATAGGAGGTCCGAGAAATACACGCAACTCGAATTATTACCTTTCATTAATTTAAACTAATTTTATTAAACTAGCGCTTGTTTTAAGTGATAATAAACTATAGTATATCACCTGGTAATACTTTGATACCTTCAATGGTATATTAGCTTTTAAGATTCCTTCGTAGAGTACTAGCAGTAATGCTTCACTATTGTAATCGAATTGAATCCTCTAAACTTGACTCTACTGCTGCTGACTCAATAGCCTTCATCTTTGCTAGCTTACAACGCTCTACTTAAACACCCTATCTACTTTGCATATCCCGTTCTCCTCTCAGAGTTGATTGGAAATATACGCGAATTTATAATCCCCAAAAAGACGCCTAAGAATATTAGCGGAAAGGCTCCGTACAGATTCGTCGCAATCGTACTCTTTCAATGAAGGTACACGTCTTTTCGACGCATTAATCGAATCATTTGATTATGTGAAAACAGTCCGATTCTCCAATCTAGCTGGCGTCGGTGTTCCATAATATGTTTCTTTTAGTATGCGTGTCTTAGGTCTTAATAAAAGCGGAACCCCCCCATGTCTTGGTGGTCCACCGGTCGATCACGATCGACTTAATGCCCATCCCTTTTAAAAGGTGTGACGTGTCATATTCACGCCTTTCTACTAATCTCCTTGGGGCTAAAATACTTCTTTAACTGTTGTTTGAGTTTAAAATCGCCTTCAGTAGAGAGAATTTGAATTTTATGCTATTTAAACTCTAGAAAAGAGAGTATTAGAGTTAGTCTTTAGGCTGCTATTTTAGTGAGATTTACAAAGTGACTATCGGATTGGTAGTGTATCACGCTTCCACACTACATATCTGGGGCTCAAATTTCGGGCTGAGCAAGCTCGATTTCATCCCTTCAGTGAGTCGATAAATGAGTACCGAGCTTGCTTGGGAATTGAACACTGGAGGCTTCGCGTCAAACTGACCACTTGACCGAAACATTTGCACATGCACCTCAACGCCTAAAGTCACGAAAACTGGAATAGGCACAATAGGCCTTGGGCTGCTGCACCACTGAGTTCAGTTCAGCTCAGACTACCGGAAGCCATGGTGCTCTTGAAAAGAAGCTCAGGACCGGAATTGCATTTTGACCCGGGCGAGACCTGCTGAATGCTGTTACATCGGATCACACGCAGTTAAGTGCACTTAGGATAACGATTAAATTTGACTGCTCTCCAAATTTATAACATAATCACAATGCATTGTGATTTAGTAATAGTCAGAACTATATAAGAATCGAACCTAATTGTAATCTGTAAACATTTAATTACGTTTTTATTGATATATTTGTTCTCAAGAACTTGAGAAAACTTTGTAAAGGCCTCACTCCTGGGGACGTTTCCTCTTCATCAAATCGACCTAAATCTGTAGGAGATAAAGATGGATGACAAAGACTAACCATGATAAATCTAATTTGTTATTACCAAAGATAATATTCCAAGACAAGCAAAATATAAAGGGAACCTTTGGAGTGAGAGAGATATATAAAGAGAGTTCAAACCCTATGTGAATAAGCGTACGAAATCCGAATAGCTTAACTTTAATCAATGTTTATCTTAACAATCTTAACTTCCCTAACTTATTCTAGTAGTTAGAGTCCGTCCTTTAGTCGCGGGGAAATTCGAATTCTTACCGTACAGCACTGCTATCAGCGACTCCGCTCCTTTTCCTTCTAATCCACGATTATTAAACTTTAACTACATATACACTAGTTAATCTGCATATCATGGTTTCTTCTTGAGAGAGACGGCTGTGAAATAACGCGATTACTGGCTCAAAGATTCTCCAAGAGGATTATAAGTCGAAAGTCTCGTAAAGCCCCGTCACAACTTTTAAAACAGTTTTGAAGTTCTGAAATTCTAAGATCAATATCTTTATCGGTTCCAATGATCTCTCACGGGTATAAAGAGGTGCTTAGATCTTCTATGGGGTAAATTCATGACGGTCACATGATAAATGCAATCACGTGTTCTTCTTTTGTCGTGATCCTGCGGGTGCTGGTGAAGTTGGAGACATCGAGTAATCAGCCATTATGATAAAATCTCACACACAATATTTTTATTAATCTTTCAGTTTACTGTCAAGCGATTTCTTAAGCCGAAGGAGCGGTCATCTTAATCACCATCCTGAATATCTGGGACAAATAATTTGATCACATCTTTCTGACGATCCGATGTAATAGTACTAGTCAGGGCTTGACCGGTATAACTTGATAACTCGCGAACTAAATATCCTCTTCCTGTACCACTGACTTCAGATAGTGACTTTGATTATTGACTTCAATAGCAGCTTAACGACCACTCACTTCACTACAGTTTAAATGACACTCTGAATCACCGTTTTTCCATAGGAGCCGTTTTATAATCATACAACAATTAAGAAAGCATTTTCCCCTAGAGGACTAGTAGGAACGCGAATAGCACCCGTCACATTTTGAGTTCAAAACTGAAATTAGACTTGTACTTGTTATTCTAATTGAAAAATTTAGATAAAATTATGATTGGGTAATGATGCTCAATTATTAAGATTCCTCAAAAAGTTTTTCAAAATTTAAAAAAAAACATTCATACATTATACGTATACTTTTATTTGCTTACGTATGTTCGTTATTGTTGTTGACAAATAGGTAATTCTTGAGAAAGTTTCTGTAAAAAGTAAAAGCGCATAAACTGATTAGATGGAAACATGTGATTGCAGTTATCATGTGACTATGTCGTCACAGGAATTTAGTCCCTTGAATTATTTGATATTTTTAGAGTGTAATAGATTTTTTGTTAATTCTGAAAATAATTTTTTCTTACCTTTCACCAGTTAAACATTTTCTGAAAATGTTTAACTGGTGAATACAGAATTTTCAGAAGTTTATAAATACAATAATATGCATGACATCGTTCGAAAAACCAAGTTCTAAAATAAATAACTATTGAAGAGTCATTGGTTTCAAGCAGTCTTAAAGCTAGTCACAATTTTTCTCAAATGATATGGAAAGTTTTTAAAAACTTTTTAATTCGCAATAGTTTATTTGAAATATGTTACTTTCAAGAATTTCCATACTTTTTAAAAGGATACAAAATTTTTTTTGTTCTTTAGTTGCTTGTGTTTAAAACGATATAATTGCCTCCAATCATCTTTCGTCTAAAATAAACAAAAAAATTGAAAAATATATCTGATTTGAAACAAATCGTATACTAATTATTATAAAATTACTGTCATATATTATTTTATAAAATATGATAAATATTTAAAATGCTTTTGAAATAAGACAGAAATTAGAATGCTCTAAGAGAAGAAAGTAAAAGTATTATCTATATAATAACTACAACTGATTAGAAATTTAATGCGGGGCACGAATTTCTTCATTCAGTTAAAAGTCGTACAAAGTCGCCTTGATTTTTTCTACACAAAATTGATGACAGTATGGAAATTCAATTGTTAGTAACCACTGTTGCTTCTGTAGACTGATTTAAAATTACACGAAGTCCTTAGAATACAAATGATATAATTTTGAAAATAACAATTTTCTTCATCATAGCTACACAATAAAATCGGAAGAGCGCATTGATCTTTCTTGTAGATCAATGGCTTTTTCTTTAAAACGTAGGTTTTATCTAAAAGTTTATCTTTATTGTCTCACGCATAATACATATTTTAATCTTATTGTCCTTGGTTAAGGGGAGTTGGAAACCTCTCTCTCTCTCTATACTGACAATGTTTAATTGGCTGTTTTCGATGTACCTTTTCTCAAAATCTGTTTTACGTACATACTTGAAATTTTTCATACTATTAAAGTACACCTCTCTTATTATACTAAAATGAGCTTTTAGCTAATTTTGAATTTTTTAAGAAATTATGAAAAATTTTATCAAACATTGCGAAATTTGACCCATTTTTTACTTAAAAAATTTGTAAAAATTAAATTTTTGAGTGTTTTAAAAAAAGCTCATTTTAGTATATATTAGACATCATTACAAATAATTCATAAAAACTTTACATACCTGTGAACAGTAGTTTCTCAGAAAAGGTACATTGCACATTAAAATTTACATTTTGAGATAAATTGATTTTAATGTATACAGTGAGACTTCTAATCGGCTGGGAAATAAAAAAATAAAAGACTCAATTTAAAATAAAGGATGCATGTTTTGGTTTATATCAATCGTTACACTTTTAAGCAAAAACAAAGTAATTTGTTTACAATTTTCGCCATTAAAATGGGCGTGGCCCAAATTCAAAGATTATTTAAAAATAGGTTTTAAGGGCTTTTAATTGCCCTAGAGGTTCAAATAAGGTATTTTTAGAAAGGTTAAAATCTATACAATTTGAAAAAGTTAAAATCTCAAATTGTCAAAAAAAATAGGATTTTAGCTTTCCAACACCCCTTAAGGGCATTGAAAGGGGTTCGTCTTATAGACAAAATTCTTAAACTTCTTGGTTTTATTTCAGAAAATACATCCTCCAAACATAATCTCAGTTTGATCCATAATATGGATTCAGCTATGGATTCTTATAAATGTTAGCAACAATATGCAGAAGTGTACATCAGCTTATGAAATAATCAACTAAGGCAGTGCTTCTCAAACTTTTACTATTGGCGACCCAATATTCAATCATAATTTTCATCCACACAAGAACAATGTATTGAATTAAGTAATACTACATTTTGACACTGAAGCTACAGCACGACAATAACCTCTTAAGCGCCATCGACGTAGATAAACGTCTCACTCCACAAAAGTCATAATTGCTCCGGACGTATATATACGTCTTTCCAAAGTACGATCCTTTATGTGCACTGCTTTCCCTAAAGTTATTCAGAAGGCTTTGAAATACAATAAAAAGACCTTGACAGTGTTAACGAAGGATTTACTTATTTCAGAGGATTTCTTTATTTCTTCTTCTCTCGCCCTCAATACATCACATCCACGCGCCTACGTGGCAATGGAGAGCGAATCCCGTAACTTTTAATCGACAGTTAAACCGTACAAATTACCAAGATAAATATTAATTTTTGAATATAATTTTTTATATGGCGAGCCCATGGTGTCACTGGTAACTATTAAACTTGTCTGTAAGTTAGTATTGTTAAATTAATTGCAAAATACATTGTGCATTACTGGTGTATTTATAAGTATATTATATCAGTGTAAAGGCGTATTTAATTTTTTTATTATGTCAGAAAATGCACTTCGTTTGTTTACTTTCCATAAAATAATCGTTTTCCTAAATAATCTTTTATTTTCGACTTTTCAATATGCTCGCGCCCCCCTCGCAGAGTTATCTCGCCCTTCTAGGGAGGTGCGCCCCACAGTTTGAGAAACGCTCAACTAAGGAACTTTTCCCCGCATTTCTTTTTTGTCTGTAAATATAATTTGATACTTTTCCAGTACAATGTATCATTCACAATTTAATTCTAATAGAAAGGAGAAAAACGTGTTCGAAGGCTCATAATGTATTACTTTTATTGTATTTTGTATTTTGTTGCATTTTATTTATTCAGAATTACTTAGTGGTAAAATAACTGCATTGCGTCAGGACTAAAAAATATTAGATTCAGATTCCGTAATTCCAAGAGACCACGGTAGCATTGTGGTCATGATCATTAATTTGTGGCCGACGTTATCGAGTCCTCATGATTCTGGATCCGCCTCGTACAGAGGATAAGGCAAGTTAAATCTGTCATGGCTCACAGTCTTCATGTTACCGTGGTGTGGAAGCTAGAAGAGTGAGGTTCCAGTTTAGGTGTCTTCATCGTCACATGGGAGTGGCCCAAAATTACGTGGTACGTCACCAACAGTTCTCGTGTAGCTTTAATTGCGACATTTTTAAACGCACACTAAAGCTGCATTCACACCAAGGCTGTCAGCGTCAAGCGTTGAGCGTCTAGCCAATCAGAGACTTCATCTCGGGTGAGCTGAGATATCTGATTGGCTCGACGCTGACAGCTTTGGTATGAATTCAGCTTTACTCACCCGTGATTGCAAACTAAGACCGTCGTATAGTGAGAGGCTGACGCACGTTAAATTTATCTCTGCTCAAAATTCTCTTCCACCGCAAATTTGAAGAGAATTCATGTACAGACCATATCATCTGACCGTGGTTCAAAATTGGGCATTGCATTGGCTGCATAAAATAAACCAATGAGGCGAGCAGAATAGATGGAAGAAACGCCCAAGAAACAATCGAGAAAGACATCAACAAAAAGGGAGCATTTAAACCATATAAAGCAATATACACTACTGGCCATTAAAATTGGTACACCGGGAAGAAGTGCCAGTAACAAAAGTATACACTACTGGCCACACAAATTGCAACACCAAGAAGAACCAGAGATATCATAGAGAAATTTATTTCGCAGATAACATGTTTCACAAAGATCAAACAATTAAAATTACAGCCTCTTGTGACGTGTGTGGATGATGACAAAATCTTTAGTTAGTATATCCACCATTGTTGGCTATAACCCAGGGGTACTCAACTTTTTTTTCTGCCGGGCTGCATACATATGTTAGCTATTTCACGCAGTCCATTCAATGAGAATTAATAGAGGGTGGGGGGGGAGAAAAATGCATTGAGACCAAGATAACACAGAAAATTTAAAATGTGGAAATTGAACAAAATATTAAAATTCCTATTTTGCTTTTTTTAATTATTATTTTTCATATTTTTTTTATTTTTTTCACCAAATTTTTCTAAATTGGAAGCATTTAAAAATCAGTGTTTCACAATTTCTGCATCAGTAAACGGTTTCATTTGATTAACAATAATAAAACAAATTTCGTAGAATGCCTTTGTTACCGCTGTGACATTACCACTGACAAAACACTTTTTTGCTGTTGTAAAGATTATTCAAGAAAGTCTGTGTATCCCCTCTTGAAAGAGATCTTCGAGGAAAAGTGTCATTGTATGTGTGTGTGATTCCTGTTTAATGGTATTTTTTAAACACAACACTTTCGTGTCAAATCAAACAATAACTGAATCAAGCTTGTTTTTCACTACAAAATAGTCCACTTCCCAATCGTCTTGAAACAATCTTTTCTTCGAATATTTTCCGCCCGAAAGATGCGACAGATAGTTAAAAATTAGTTCCACTCGTAAAAAATTGTCGCTACTCCATTGTTGTCTATTATCACTAACCGTAACCATCACTGCCATGCGCACAATCTACCTGTCATTGCTTGGTTTCGTCCAACACGTTGGCCGATTTCTTTGAAGGATGATCCGCAATTCTAATAGGCTTCTATTCTTCCCTGGATTAATTCAGAAACTTGGTCAAAAGACGCTCGATGACCTCCGCGAGGCTTAGGGTAACAGCTTACGGAGAAACAAACGCACGAAAAAACAACTGCCGTACTTTAAATCGTCAATATGTTCTCCTCTTATATAGCGCTTGCGGGTGGAATTAAGGTCGCCGTGATGTGCGTTTGTGCTGTGCTATAATGCCAATGATTTGCATATTTCATCGCCGTCAATGCATGATGTAAATTTTGCAGGGTTTGTATACTTCCTTCAGGTTGTTGCATTTCGTGTGGTCAGCAGTGTATTTATTGGACAAATATAGTATGCAGTAAATAACGAGTAAATTTTCAAGAAATTTGGGTGCATAGCTTCTGAGAAATCAGAACCCAGAACAACCACCTATGGCAATAATAACATCACTTATACGCCTGAGCATTGAGTCAAACAGGGGATTGGATGAAATGTACAGGTACAGCATCCTATATATGCCATCAGTACGGGATGGCATGTGTACTTGCAGCTTCAACACGATGCCACAGCTCATCAACCGTAGTGACTGGCGTATGGTGACGAGCCAGTCACTCAGCAACCATGTACCAAGGATTTTCTATTGCTCAGAGATGTAGTGAATGTTCAGGAAAGAGCAACAGCTGAACATTTTTGGTATCAAGGAAGGTCCGAACAATACGGGCAACATGTGTGATGTATTATCCTGCTGAAACGTAGGGTTTCTCGGAGCTCGCGAATAATGGGTAGAGCCAAGGGTCGTAACACACCACAAATGTAACTTGCACTGTTCAAAGTGCCATCAATGTGAACAAGAGGTGACCGAGACGTGTATCCAATAGCACCCTACACCATCACGTCAAGTGATGGGTCAGTATGACTGAGACAAATGCATGCTGCCAATGTGCATTCAACACGATGCCACCAAACATGGATGAGAGCATCTTGATGCTGTAAACAGAACCTGGATTCATCTGAAAAAATGACTCTCACCATTCGTGCACATCGTCATTGATCACATCATTGAAGACACACCTCTATGTGATGCAGCGTCAAGGGTAGCCGCAGCCATGGTCTCCAAGCTGAGAGTCCATTCTGCTGCGAACGTCATCGAACTGTTCGTACAAACGTTGTCTTGCGAACTGTTCGTACAAACACTTGTTGTCTTGCAAACGACCGCAATTCTTGACTCAGGGCTCGTGAAGTGGCTGCACGATCCATTAAGGCCATGCAGGTAACATGCATGTCTTCTTGACTGCTAGTGATAGGGAGCCGTTGAGATCCAGCACGGCGTTCCGTATTACAGTTCTGAACTCATCGATTCCGTATTCTGCTAAAAATCATTGGATCTCGACCGACGCGAGTAGTAATACTGCGATATGATAAACCGCAATTCCTGTACTCTGCAATTCGACCTTTATCAAAGTCAGAAACGGGCTGGTACGCATTTCTGTTTCTCACACGAGGCATCACAACTTTTCACTTGGGAACAATGTTCAAATGCAATTTGTTATCAGAAACAGGCTGAACCTCATTTCCTCATTTAAACACACTGTAGGTGTCACTACCGGCGCCTGCTTTGTCTGAATGCGCTGAAAAGGTAATCATTTGCATATCATAGCACCTTCTTCCTGTCATTTAAATTTCATGTTTATAGCATGTCGCTTTCTTGGTGTAGCAATTTTAATGACCAGTAGTGTGTATATATATATAACAGAATTACATTTAAGTAAGATCATTTTTCCCTAGAGTTATCAATTTCTTCATTAGTTTCCTACAGAATGTATTGAAAAAAAGAATGCTTTAGTTGTCATAAAATAGTTTTTTCAAAGATTCCTCCAATTAAAAAACAATAAAGAGGAACAATGACTAATCGAAAACTTAATTATAAAGCTTGTCATTAGAAAGTTATTTTTCAGTTTAGGAGTAGTTAGCACACAACCACCAGTGTTAAACGAAAAACATCATAAACAAAAATATGTATATGTTACCGTTAAAGTGTAAAATCCGTTATTTCATAAAATAATAGGTATTCATGAAATAACTAGACGTCAGTATATAAAACTATTGAATTCTACGCTTTAACTAGGTATTCCATAGAATAACTATTATTTGATCGTTAAAGTATAAAACACGGCACTCGAAAGTTCTTTGAACAGATTTGAGCTACTTTTTTTGTTAGTTTTTGACCGCTTATAGCAGGTTTCCAATGACATGTGTGTGTACCCTTCATTCAATCCGCTGCGTTTAAACGTAGAATTTAGGCAGTATATTTATGTTAGCATTTTACATTTTGGATTATTAACAAATAATTTTGCAACCTGTTTTCAAGCAATGACTTCTGCAGTAATGCGAGACCAAGATTTAATGCAAGGGAGATTTGGATCTTTATGAAATAAGCATGAAACAAAGGAAAACAGTTCTGCACTTACTCGTGAAAAATTATTTACTTTGATACCAGAAGTAAAATATGCTGAAGCATCACAGACAAAGTACCACACACACACATGACTATTGGTTACTCCAGCATTTTGATATTCCAGCAGATCAAGGAGTGAAATAGTTAATTATGACAGTAACAGAGATGCAAAGATTATTCTTTTTCTTTTCTTTTTGTTAAACTAATTTTATCAATATGAGGAATGATAAATTATGTATATCATTTTTGCTTTTCCTTATTATTTATCGATTAATCATACGCAATAGAGATAAAATGAATTTTTCGAGTGGTTTTAGCTATTAATGATCAATTAATTTTAAAAATAACTTTGACATTGTTAATTTTTTACTCTTTAACGAGTTAGTTAACTTAGTTATTTCATAGGATAACTAGGTAAAGTATGATATATTTCATCTATTATATACTTTAACTGATATGTCTAGTTATTTTATGAAATACCTAGTTATTCTATGTGAAATATAGCTGAATTATACCCTTTAACTGTAACCAGTGGCGCACACAAGGGGGGTCTGGACCCCCAAAGCTCTTGATTTTTTTCCGATTGATTATAATTCTAAGTATATAGTACGTAAAATTTAATAAAGTATTTGTTATTAATGATTGATTCTATTAATTAATGCTAATTATGTATTCAATAATTAGTTTTTTACTGTGTTTTGCTCCCGAAAATCGACAAAATCAAAAGGAGCATGATACAAGAATGATGAACTTTCGACCCTGGCCCCCCCCCTTGAAAAATTCCTGTGTGCGCTACTGACTGTAACATATATACACTCAGGAACATTGAAAATAGCTACCCAAGAAGGAAGCTAAGTACAATCGCGAAACATTGCAAATAAGTACAGCGTAATGTGATATGCAAATGATCCAAGTTTTGAGCCAATACGCATGCTCATACACGCCGAGGTGGCGCTACAATCAGGAAGAGGGTACTATATAAGCCAGCGCAAATTGAAGATTCATAAACTACACATAGATAGCCGCTTAACGTTCAAAAGCACATTGACTATCTATCTGAGAAATTCTGGGGTAGAATTTCTCTAGCCATCTCCCTCATTGGGAGGAGGTCTCCTCTATCCCTGGAAAATAAAGTTATTCTATACAAGCAGATTCTGCGCCCAGTTATCACTTATGGTTCACCCGTTTGGGGAGCCGCAGCCGCCACCCACATGAAAAAGATTCAAGTAATGCAAAACAAGATACTCCGCGTCATGACGAACGCACCTTGGTACGTCCGAAATGACGTGATACACAACGATCTACAAATGGAGCCGATTTCTAATCACATCACTAAACTCTCTAGAAATGTCTTTAAATCTATCGAATATCATGACAATCCAATTATCAAAGCACAAACACTGTTTACGTATCCTCATCCTAAAATTAAATATTCATACTCTTCAACGAAGTGGAGAAACGCGCTTCGCCCCCCATAACTCAACAAAAACACTCTTTTCATACTCTTAACAACACGATTTAGCTGCACTGCACTGCGTTTTTTTTTACTCTGGGTTCTTGGGTGATATCTCACTGCCTTGATTCACTGCCTTCGGCCGTCCCGCTTTCCTTCCTGCGTTCTTCCTGCGTTCTTCCCCTAACCCCGCCGGCGCTCTGCTTCGATAGAGCGTTTCGTGCTTTGGGGTATGTCCTCCTCCCCCATTTTTTGTGGGAATTTTGTTGATTAGATCCATCCTCACATCATGGTTTATCTTTTTCTCCCATCCTTCTGGGAATAGGCGCCCGCGATCATCTAATTTTAGTTAGTTTAGTAGATTCATAAACGTGACGATTACCCGCCGATTGTAGGAAGACTTTGGTAAGCGAAACATGCCAGGTAAACGTGCTAGAAGACATTTCTCACAGTTAAGCGAGTTTGAGAGAGGCCTGATCATCGGGATGAAAACTACAGGCTGGTCGACGCGCCGAGTTGCTGGCCAGGTGGATCTTTCAGAGTGTGCCGTTAGAAATTGTTGGAAGCAGTGGACACGAGAAGGTACCCACGCGCGGAAAACAGGGTCTGGTGCGACCAGGAAGACCACGAGGAGAGAGGATCGAAGGATCGTGCGGCAAGCACTGGTGGACCCCACAGTGTCTCGTTCAACGATACGAGCAGACGTAGGCGTAGCAATTGTTCCACAAACAATTTCCAGACACCTTGCAGAAGCAAATCTTAAATCCAAGCGCCCTGTCCGAGCACTCCCTTTAACACCGTAACATCGGCAACTGCGTCTACAGTGGTGCCAAACCAGATCAATGTGGAATGTCACAGATTGGCAAAAGGTTGTGTTTAGTGATGAATCCCGGTTTGTTTTGGGGACAGATGATAACCGTGTACGGGTGTGTAGACATCCTGGTGAGCGGTACAATTCCCCCACACTGTTCTACGTCACTCTGCCCGCACAGCTGGTGTAATGGTCTGGGGAGCCATAGCCTATGATAATCGGTCCACTTTAATTGTGATGCGTGGAACCTTAACGGGCCAACGTTACGTTGATGATATTCTTTGACCCCATGTAGGACCTTTCCTAAATGGTTTGCCAGGGGCAATTTTCCAGCAAGATAATGCTCGTCCGCATACAGCAAGAGTTGCTCAAGACATCCTACGTCATTTTCAGACTCTTCCATGGCCGGCCCGCTCCCCCGAGTTGTCCCCTGTAGAGCACGTGTGGGATCAGCTAAAACGGCAGATGCCATCGTGTCACTCTGTACATGATTTAGAGTTGGCTGTTCAAGATTTGTGTGCCCATCTGCCTCGGGACAACATAAGGTGTCTTATCAACTCAATGCCTGACCGTGTAGCGGCATGTACTGCAGGTGGAGGTGGTCCAACGCCGAGGTGAAGTTGCCCAGTATTTGTGTCGTTGCACACCCTGTATTCGTTTAATTGTCTTGTTTTTTAGATGAAGTAAATCTCTCATCTGTGTCATTATGTATATTAAATTTCATTTTAATCCGATGCTTTCTTCTTGGGTCGCCATTTTCAATGTTCCTGAGTGTATATATAAACGCAATTTTAAAACGCTTCCCCTCATAATTTCTATATTCGTGAATAGTTTACTTGATTTTTTTTCTAGTGATTTTTAAAATGGATTTTGAGACCTGGACTTTTCTAGAAACAAACTTCGGAGAATAATGAACTGAATTCGCGAAGTGAGGTATCAATGTTTCAATCACAGATTAATTCAAAAGGATGCATGAGAGATTGTAATCCTCCCTTTTCCCACAAAGGCATTGACTTTGTTTTTCTTACGTTCGTATAATCAAGTCAACCAAAGTTTTAATAATATGTATCTTTCCAGGAGATATTTTCTGAGTCATCATATCCTTGCTTTCCTTTAACACAAAATTTATATAATCAATCTTTTATTTCCCAATTCATCTCATCTCAGTAATAAGCTCATAAAATACTGAAAGGAACTGTGAAATATCTTAAAGAGCATTTTTACGTGGCTGTGACCTCTCTAAAATAATACATCACATATATTTTTTTTTATAGTTCTGTATTCAATTGTTAGTTTTTCTCAAGATTAGTTCTGCTGTTGATCAAAATATTCATGCAAAGAATTATTGAATGAATAAAGAAAAAATAATAATGAACAATGTTTTTCACTCTTTTTTTTATTCAGAATTTATAAACAAGCAACTTTAAAACTTCTAAAGGTAACTTGAAAATGATCTTTAAAATTTTGTTTTAACCTTCAAAATAAGTATTCAAAATTTAAAAATTTGAATTATTTTTAATAGTTTTGCTGTAAAAATCTGTCAAAATAATCCAAAATAAAAAAAAGCATTAAATTATAAAAAGAAGCCTGCTGTATATGTATATATTTCTTCTTTCACAACTTTCACAATCACAAACTGTAAAATAATTTAACATTATCTGCATCAACTAAATATTGATTTGTTATTAGAATAAATTTATATCTTTATAACATCTCGATTAACTATAGATAGTTACATGTATAAGGAAATTACTTAATAATGAAAAAATCTCAAACGTTATATTTTTGTCTCAAGCATTACTTTCCTGATAATAGAATTAAGGCGAGCTTACAGAAAGCTAATCGTTAAGAACATGAGTTTTTTTGTGTGTGTGTTTTTTTTCGTATAAATTATTGTTAATATACCCTTTTATAAAGTACAATCACAAAAAAAAAAAAAAAAAAAAATGAGACACCATTAATAATTTTCGCTGTTTTTATCATTGTTAGACAAAATTGGAATCAATGTTGATTAGGGGTTACAATATCAGAATACCAGTATTTTGAGCCCTTTCTACAATTTTGTAATACCGATATTCACAAGTTTAAATACTGTTTTTTCTGTATTTACTAGAAATTTTTTAAATTGTCTCTTCTATATATGTTCAGGAATCACCAACATAGCAAAATAATATACGTTTTTGATTTTATGTCTCTCTAACGGGAGAAATTAATTAGAATGTAAATATAAAGTTGCATCGTACATTCAAGAGAAGTGATAAAATATGTGAATCATCCAAAGAGGCGGGCCAAAACTATCCCACTACATCTCAGAGCAATACTGCACACGCGCAGGATTTGTAGTCTGATTTTCGTACTTGAGAAAACAAGGTTGTAATTGTGAAGAAAGTGCGTAATATTTCGATATTTTTTAAAATGGTGAGTTTATATTATTCACATTGTATTTACATGTCATACATTGAAATTGATGCATAATGTTTTTTAAGATCACATTTCAAAAATTTTTAATAGTACCACAGGCTGAATAGTGATATTAACACTTTTTTGTGATTTAAATAAATAAGATGTTCCCTTGCTTTTTTGTGATTCTTCACGTATACTGTTAGAATTTATAAGTTACAAATTAATTTTTGTGAGATATTTACACTCTAATAAAACTGCCAAAATAAAACAAAGAAACACCTATGTTTTCTTTCTTTTTCTAAAATTTCTACTACCGGTATTAAAAGCGGTATTAAGATCTACACAATACCGAATAACGGTATTGAATTTTTGGTCCGAAATTGCAATCCCTAGTGTTAATGGCTCAGAAGTAATTAAATAATTACATGGGCTCTTAGATATATTAATTAGCCCTTAATACAATTAATTAACTACTAAAATAGAATTTTTCCATAATAAAATTAATTATTTTATGGAATTGTACTGATATGCCAAAAGTCATGAAATACCATTAAGAAGCTGCCACTATCTTGCACCATAACCTTATAGTTCTGCGCCATTTTTGAACCTTTCTTAATCAACTCTTATCACCAGGAATCGTATGAATAATCTAACCAAGAAACGTTTTTCCCGATCGTCTGAGATCCAATTGGTATGTGCACAAGCCTATCAAAGGAGCTGAGACTGATGGCATGCTGCTTATAATTCTGCTGCCATATCCTATCTACACAAAACTTTGCTACGCAGTCCTCACGGACACGTTCGTCTACTTGACTCTACGTAGTCTCGTCGCTAGTCTCAATTAATAAGTAGGCGCTGTCGGTCACTGCTCTGTTCGTCGTGGAAGGAAATGCCTGTGGAATTCTATAATCTCGGCACATTCTCAACACTGTGGATCTGGAAAAATTGAATGCTCCATGCATCCAGCTCCAACTAGAATTCTACATTCAAAATCTGTCAGTTTCCGTCATCCTGACATTATAACGTCCAAACTTTCTCCATAAATCACTTCAGTAAAAATGAAAGCCTTGACAATGCACTCCCCATTTATATTTTGCTTATGCGATACTACTAACCTATGGATATTTGCATATTGTTATCCCATGGTTTTTGATCCATAGATCTAAAGAAAAAATGGTCTCAATAACTTAAAGGGTCCAAATTTCTCTCATTTAAATTCAACTATTAATTCCGGAGATACTCTTGAAAAATTGTTAGAGACGCTGTACCTAGTTCTGATATAATTATAAAGGCATTAAAATAAAAAAAAATGTCATCAAATTTAAAATTAAATGTTCCGGAATTTTATTTTATTTTTAAATTTACCATATTTCTCTCCTCTACCTTTTATTTAAATTGATCACTTTTTTGACTTACAGGGTCTCTTTAACCACTCATCTCATCGAGGTACGCACTACCTCTATAAAAATTTCCTGCCATGTTTTCCTTCAAGAGCTTTTAAAGCTGCTCTAATTGGGATGCCGTTTTTTTTTTTGGTATATCTTTGCCTCCAATACTGACCACAGTTCATACTCGAGTGGATTTAAATCTAGACCACTGGGAGGTCAATTTTTGTGTTCGGTGAAGTCTGGCACATCCTTTTTTTTACTGTTTTACTTTATGAGCAGGAGAAGAGTCCCGTTGAAATATCCAATCGTTTCCATTGGACAGGTTTATGTCTAGAAGCTTCATTATTTGTTTCATGATAATCTCTTGATAACTTTTGCATGTTTTTCATTTGTTTCTGGCAAAATTTAATCTCTGAAACGCTTCATAGCTGATACCCCACCAAACCATTACGGAAGTCAGATGCTGAGCTCTCTGCGCATCTTTTTCCTTCTCTTTTGCTTCGTGGTTACTCCGTGTGTATACGCAATCATTCTGGAGGTAGAAAGATTCTCCAATGTCAAACATTTTCTCGTCGGTAAACAAATTTTTTTACTGTGTTCGTTTTCAGAATGCCGCTGCGACAGTGCCATTGCTTTAAGGTTTTTTGCTTCAATAGCCTTTTGGTCTAAAGCAGCATTTCTCAAACTGTGGGGCACTTCCCCCTAAAGGGGCGTGATAACTCTACGAATGGGAGCGCGAGCATATTGGAAAGTTCAAATTAAAAGATTATTTTAAAAAACATTATTAATTTACTGAAAGTAAACAAATAAAATACATTTTGATGTGTAATAAAAAAATAAAATACAAGTTTACACTGGTATAATACACTTGTAAATATATCAGTACTGCAGAAAGTATTTTATAATTTTAAAATAATAAAGAATGTTTAATAATTACCAGTACCCTATGGGCTTGTTATATGAACTGTTGTTTGTAAAAAAATGCCACACCATGAAAGAATCATCAGAATTAAATGAAATTTAATGCACAAACGACTCGTATTAGTACAAATAAATGACGAAATTTTCAAAGCAAAAAAACAATATTAAGTGTCAGCAATCAGTATTTAGTGTAGCCACCACGCGCTGCAATAAGTGCTTCTATACGCCGTGCATGGAGTCAAACAGATTTTTAATGTCTGCATATGTGGAAGAGAATTCCCTATTGCTTATATGCGCAGCAAAAGTTTGTCTTTTGAAGCTGCAGGACGCGGATCACGAGCGAGACACCTGAAAGATACTAAGTTGGGCTGAAAGATAGCTCCAGGATGTCTTAAAGGAAGGGAATGACTTCGGGTTATAACACTTCACGGACGTACCTGTTGCTATTGAGATTACCCTAAATTCGTAGCAAATTGGATCGTCCGTGATACGAAATCACACCCCAAACCATAACTCCGGGTGTCAGGCTACTATGTCGATCGATAACGCATTCTGGAAGGAAGCATTCACCGTCATAACGTCGAACACGAATGCGGTCGTCATGGTCCCGCAAATTCAAGCGTGATTCATCTGAAAAGACAACTTGTAGCCAATCACCTTGCCAGGCTCTGTGCTCATGAGCCCATTGCAGACGCAGACGTCGATGGTTTGCCGTGAGGGGGGTCCTGTATAATGGCACCCTTGCACGCAATCCATGGTGCAGCAGACGTCAACGAATTGACGAGGCCGACATTAGTACATCTGTAGTTGTAGATCAACGTGCTGCCAACTGCCTGGAGGAAGCTGTACGGTCATTCACCGACATGCGGAGCAGGTGCTGATCGTCGCGCGCTAACGTCAGCTTCCGTCGTCCGCTGCCAGTTTTTCGAGTTGTTCGGTGTTTGTCGGTCCCCTGCTTCCAAACTCGCATCACTGTAGAACTGTTCGGCTGCACACGAGTTCCCCTTGCATGATAAAAAAATCCTCCTTCTAGAAGGCCTATAATCCTCCCCCGTTCAAACTCCGTATGTTGTTGGAATTTCTCCTTATTTCGTCGTGGAGGCATACTTAGGTCTCCCTAAAGGTTGGCCACTAACAAATAATCAGTAACTATTTTTAACGTCCCGCTACAGCCCTCTATTTATACGCTGTCAGCATCAGTCCAGGGGGTGCTGCGCACGCTACGTATGTGCGGTGGCCCTGAAACTTTACTATTTTACGTAACACCCTTTAACTGATATTTGCTGCAAAGTTCATTTAATTCTGATTATTCCTTCATGGTGTTGCATTTTTTACAAACAGCAGTGTATAAAATTATATACAAAAATAAACAATTATTTGTACTTGTTACAATTAATCCCTTGACTGCCGATTAAAAGTTACGCTGTCCTCTCTCCAATGTCACCGTTTATCACGTAGAGTGCGCATACGTGACTTATGTGGGGAGGGAAAATAATATATAAGCAAACACTATCAAGGTCCTTTTAATGCATTCCAAAGCCCTTCAGAATAATTTTTGGATGATAGTGCACATAAAAGATCGAAAAGGCGTATATATACGTCCAGAGCAATTAACGCTTTGGCTGAGCGAGACGTTTATACACGCCTTTGGCATATAAGAGGTTGAAGTAGTATTGCAGCCTTATTCAATACATTGTTATTGTATGGAGGGGGGAGCGATGAAAATTATGATTAAATATTGGGTTGCTCATACTGAAAGTTTGAAAAGCACTGGTCTAAGGTCTTCGTTTATTGTACAACACTTAGTTCATATGACTCGTTCTTCTGTCTCGCAAGAAAAGTAATCTTTAGACAAGGATTTTGACGAATTCTGTATCTGGCCGTTTTCACGAGAGCTGGTGTTTTCACGTAGCGCAGATGACCACTTTTAGTGCGGTCTGTAATGATGTTGGTCTTAGAAAATCTCATATTTATTTGATAAGTGAATAATCTTTTGATGTCTAAGAGTTAAAGATTTTCAAAAATATCCGACGGGATCTCTTTTTTCAATTTCCACTATTAGTTCACACTCTTCATATATATATTTATTTATATATCTCATTCAAGTTTTCAATAGTTAATAAAATAATTTTTATTCATCTGCTTAAGATGTATAAATGTATTCTTCTGCTTAAATGTATTCTTCAAATACATTTTTTAAAACTTGTAGTGGATGACACTTGATGTTAATGCAGTTTTTTCAAATATGTTAATTCATTAATTAAATTTAATTAATTAATTATAATTTAAGAGGTATATTTCAGTCGATATCATTCCTCTAAATGGCAGCACCATTGGATAAAACAGCTTTTGCTATATTTGTGATGAAGATTTAACTTAACGTAAATAGTCATATGCTAGTTAGACGACAACATTCCTTTTACACTGGTTTTAAGATAAACTCTTGCTTATTATATTTAACTTTTATTAAAAAAATCTAATTACAAATTTAACGTGGTTAAAAAGTTTTTAACGTTAATTTTAAATTTTAAAGGGTGTTGTGCCACTTAATATTGTGATTCTGTCATATGTAAATGCATATTTATATTAATTGTAACTATTTAATAAATGTAACTAAAATAAAATTTTCTTTGTTGACCTAAGTAGGAATTGACTTAATTTTTTTATGTATATTACTTATTTTTTGAAGGAGAGAAATAACTGTTACACTCTTCTAGTCGAACTTGTTTTCCTTTAGAACACAGTAGCGTTTTAAACGAACAATGTGTTTACTACAATATTCTAAATGAGCACACACATGTTTTAATGTGTGAGTTCATTTAGAAAAACATGCGTGAAAGACAAGGCCTAGTTATCGTCGTATCAACCATATCAATGATACGGGGCCCCCAAGCTAAGAAGCCTCAACATGTGTAAGCAAACCATTCCTAAAATGTTAAGGGCCCTCCAAAAGGGCCCCCAGGAATTTTACACAGGGCCCACTCAGGATTTGCTATGCCAGTGGTGAAAGACGACTAATATCTAAAAAATATTGCAGATAATTTCCAAAGACGAAATTTAAAATCATTTGCTGTGTTTGGGTCACAGCAGATGGTCTTAAATTTTTATATCAGAGCTTGTGGCTCGACCAAGTGCACTATATCAGTGTTCCCCAATCTTTTTATCGTCTCGGACCGGTCAACGTTTGATAGTTTTACCGCGTCCCACTGAAGGTGGGGCGTTGGTTGCTTATATTTTCGATTGTTTTGTTTTAATAAATTTTAATTTAATTATATTTTGATTCCAGTCTTGCCCTTCAGACCTTGACAAGTCTCCAAGACTAACAAAGTTCCGGAGTCCAGGATTGTAGAGAGCTGCTGAACAGAATTCCGAAAAAGATTGTCTTCCAGTGGGTGCTTTCCTATTGTGGCCTTTGGAGAAATGAAATAGTGTACTTTATAGCAAAATGAGGCACGGATATTCTCCAAAGATCTACTAGAGACCTGCATCTTCACTCAGCAAAACTTGAAATTAATATGATTTATAAAAACTGCTTTCGAGATGCTGCTGTCAGTGCTGCCAAAAATAAATCATGGAGGGTGCTAATAAAACCAAACTGTGTCTCAGATTCTCCTCGTGCTGCTGCTGTGGCTGAGTTTAAATTATTGACTGGACATGGCTGCTTTTGGGCTCATTTGTATCGTTTTAATCTGACTGACTCCCCTTTTTATGTTTTGTTAGCTTCTGGACAAGTCATGGATGCTTCTTATCTAGACGTGTGCTCTACTCTTAAGAGTTTGAATTGTATTGTGGAGAAATATTGGAGAGCTCGTTGCCTAATGATCTGATGGTCAGTGGTCAAGCAATTGATAAATAATAAATAAAAAATGTAATTTTATTTAAATATGCCTTCAGAATAAAATAGAGTTGCCCCAAAAAAGAATATACAATGATTTAACATTGAAAATCGTACAAACCCGTGCAATACACCACAATAAATAAAATGGAAATAATTTAATGTTCCTTGGGTGGCCGGGTCCACGCACAAGTACCGGTCCGCGGCACGGGGATTGAGGAACACTGCATTCGATTTCGTCATGCAAGCGATGCGTATTAGTTTCCTTATTTTCGAAAACCGATCGATAATTAACTATTGCAAAATAATGCATCTCCTTAACTCTGTCTGAATTGGAAACATCATAACTATGATCATGGCTGAATATTCCTTAAGAGAGAGGATTAAATATACTTCACATATAATTTTGAGGTGTTCCATAATATGAAGAATCCAAACATATGTCACTATCAGTGCCGCACACAGGATTTTTTCAAGGAGGGGGAAGTCCAGGGACAAAAGTTCACCATTCTCGTATCATGCTTCAATACGCCATCCAACATATTGTTTAGATTTTGTCTATTTTCGGGAACGAAAAAACAGTAAAAAAATTAATTATTGAATCAATAATTAGCATTAATTAATTATTAAGAACAAATACTTAATAAATTGTACGTACTATATATACATAGAATTATAAATCAAACGAAAAAGAATCAAGGGTTTTGAAGCGGGGTCTAGACCCAGGGAGCCCCCTTTGTATGCGCCATTGGTCACTCTCTATCATTTTTAAATAATAATTAAATTTATTAATAACCAAATCATAAAGTAAAATTTCTGTATTGCACACACATTCTGCTTATACGCATATAAATTTTACTATTAACTAGCGGACCCGACAGACGTTGTCCTGTACATACGTCCTGTACATGCCGTGGGTAGCCTAGTGGTTAGAGCATCGGACTCCAGAATGGAAGGGCTGGGTTTGATGCCCGATGCCACAAAATACCCTCCGAGTACACACGGAGTACGTGCTCGTTAAATCAGTGGGTCCGAAGTCTTGTGGGCTGAGTCACGAGTGCAGGGGACTGGAAAATATTTCCCTCGCCTTCAATTCCATGCAGAAATTGTGGAGGTGGAGATAGGTGGTGTCGCCATCTATCGTCCCTTCGGGGAATTTCGCCGAGATAAATCTTACTGTCACCTGTATGGTGCTCAAGGCCAACGACAAGCATACTTCTAGCCCCTTGCCACGATGAATTTCGTGCGCCTCGATCTGACTACGTCAGACAGGTGGCATTAGAAACAACAACACATACATCTTAAATTCAAGAATTCCAAATTTTTATGAATAAGCTTTAACCACACACATTCTTGAGTCCACTGGAACAGACACAAAAAATTTCATCAAAATCGGTCCAGAAGGTTTATGAGGAGTTTAGTCACACGCACAGAAGATTTTTATATATAAAGATATACCGCGTCGTGGCTTTTCTTGCCGCGCATTAGCAAAATAAATAGCACACACAGGTAAAGCAATAGTGCGTTTTAAGGTTTTTAATTAATATCTTTTTAACTAATTGCAATATCGGACCGAATTGAGAATCTAAACCATTCTCGAGTCCACTGGAACAGACACAAAAAATTTCATCAAAATCGGTCCAGGCGTTTAGAAGGAGTTAAGTCGCATGCACACGCTCAGATATTCAGATTGTGCATACATTTATTTATCACAACAAAGATATATGCTCAAGTAATAATTTTAAGGGAATTCGATTTCGATACATTTATATATTGTGGCTCGGATTTTTAAAAAAAATGTTTGATCAATTATTTTAAGAACATTCACGGTGGGTCATTGGGCTATATCTAAATCAGCAGAATTTTTTTTATTCTCTGTGTGTGTGTGTGTGTGTGTTAATTCATATAATTTAGACTTGAAAGAAGTGCATCTTTTTTTTCAAAAGTTCTTTTTTAAAGCTATTTCTTAAAATATTCCACACCCATTTTTAAAGTCCTTATCCTGACAATCTGAATAGTGGCATATGATTGATTTCATGTTTAAGATAAGGTTTACTTGCATTATGTAATATACATATATTTTTCACTTATCTATATCATTCGATATTCTGAACTCCTGATATTCATCTTGAACCACATTCCATGCATAGAGTTGATTATTTTGAAATGAAGATTAAATCAACTGTTTATCTTTTTTGATGTATGGATATTATAATTACTTCATTTATATTAGATTGATGGGGAAAAAGTAAAAGCTATTACTTCATATACGAAAGAATTTCAGTTAATGAAAACTTGATGACGTCAATCTGACGTAGTTCTAGCGTCGAACCGAAGCTATCTTCTTCGCTTTAGTGCCAATAAACTTATTTTGATCTTGTTTAAAATGCGGTTTATTCAAATTAAACTGCTTTGCGGATTGGAAATGGCGGTTAATTTGTACCATAATACAAATAACGTCTTTTTTCTGTGTGGTATTTTGTTATTCTGATGTAATTCTATAAATAAATTGGATATGATCCTTATGCTGTTTGTGTTAGTGTAGATTATATTTGGGCTAATAATTAGTATTCAGAAACTTAAGATTCTGTGGATGTGTCATATTTTTAGTTGATGCTGATTAGAACGTTCATAACTCGAACATAAATCAAACATGAGTTCTCAGCATACACACATGAGGTCATTTATCATATTTTATGTATTTTTTGTTTTTAAATACTGTGTTCTCAGAAAGTTCGCATGCTCAAAAAATGTCAGCGCGAGGTTTTTTTCCCTTCCTTTTTGAATTGAATCGACTATTTGTAATTTTATCATTTTTTTATTTTTATCGTTTCGATTTCGTCTTGTTCAAATTGTGCGATAATAAAGGGTCATGCCATTTTGGTTCCTCTGAAAAATGAATTTATCATGCTCTCAGAGGTCTTGCTAAGAACTCTGACGACACATAAACATTCACAGATGATGCAATACCGAGTAAAGGTTCGTTATATCAACTCATTCGGTGATTTCGTGAAATAGCTCAAGCTAATTCAGAATAGGAAGGCCAAAAGCTATATCAGACTTAGTGTAAGAAACTCAGCTTAAGAATATTGCAATGTCTTTATAAATCCATGAAGTGTAGTTCGCAAAAAATGGACACATCATGTGGGTAGCATTTTCGTGATTATAATGTGAACATGTTACATGAGTTAATGCTATAAGGTTAGAAAAAAAAAATCTTTATTTTTGTTTTCGCGATTAGATCATAACATCAATATTTTAGACTAAAGTTTCTGTGATGATTTTAATTTCTGTGGTTACGTGAACGTGTGAGATTACCACAATTTGACGACGAAAAATCTCCATTAATTAGTGTTGATATCTGTACATAAGCAAAAAAATTGATGCCTGGTAGGGGCTATAAACAAAATTAATCATTAAATCTGCTTTTAGAATCAAATTTTGATGGTATTGTATACTTAAGTGGAAGAAACTTACAGTTGTTGTTGTGTCCCTCCCGAAGGGAAGGAATGAAAGTTGCCAGAGCCTAAGACAGGTTGGACTTCTACACGATAGATGGTGACACCACTTATCTCCACCTCCATAATTTTGGCATGGAATTGGAGGGGAGGGAAATATTCTCCAGCATTCTGCACCCGTGGTTTCTGTTGCGACCGGCCACAAGACTTTCGGACCCACTGATTTAGCGAGCACGTACTCCGTGTGTACTCGGAGGGCATTTGGTGGCATCGAACCCTAGCCCTCCGGTCTGGAGTCCGGTGCTCTAACCCAGAGATACTCAACCTGCGGCCTAGCAAGCCTTTTTAAGTGGTCTGGTCATGGCCCATTGCCCTGAGAAATTCACTTATTTAAGAACATTGTATTAAAAATTTGGTGGGAAATTCTTTGTCAAGAAATCAAATATACCAATTTTGCTGTCAGTGTCGGACGGTTACGAATTGATTTTTTTTTCTGTTTGGAACGGTTACAGTTAGTGATAACAGACAACAGTGGAATAGCGACATTTTGATGGGTGGAACTAATTTTTAACTATCTTTCATATCTTGCTGGAGAAAAATATTCGAATAAAATATATCGTTTCAAGACGATTGGGAGGTTGATTACTGTGTAGTGAAAAACAAACATGGATTAGTAATTGTTTGATTGGTCACGAAAATGCTGTATTTAAAAAATACCAATAAACAGAAATCTCATTTAATGACACTTTTCCTTGAAGAAGCCTATTTATCAAGAGGTGATAAATAGGTTTTCTTGAATAATCTTTGCAACAAGAACAAAGTGTTTTGTCAATGGTATATCACAGCAGTAATAAAGACATCCTATGAAGTTTGTTATAATATTGGTAATCGTATGAAACCATTTACTGAGATGTAGAGACTGTGAAGGAGTGTTTCGTAATTGCTTTTTTCTGATTTAGTGTTAGTGATAAAAGTAAAAAATGTAAAAAAAGCAAAACAGGAGTTATAATATTTTGATCAACTTTCCACATTTTAAATTTCCAATGTTATCTCGGTCTTAAAGCATCTCCCCCTCCACCATTTATTTTCATGTTGCGGCCCTCCTGAAATAACTAACATATGTATGCGGCCCGCGTGAAATAGCTGACATATGAATGCGGCCCAGCAGAAAAAAAGGTTGAGTACCCCTGCTCTAACCACTAGGCTACCCACGGCCCTATCTTGCAGTTTGTTGTATAAAGCATTAAACGGGAATGAACGAGGTTTTTGGTTCCAACATGATAGTGCAACGTACCTTACAAGTAATGAAAATATAGATATGCCTTGACATTTTTCATTCATTAAATTTTTGGCCATCTCTCTCTCCATATCTGAGCCCTCCAACCCTCCTTTTTTTCTTTCTTTTTATAAGAATATTCAAAGCACAAAGTATACGAAGACGATCTTCGCATATGATCTGAAAATACCCATTACCCAAACGATACAAGAAATCACTCACAGTATCTAGTAATTGTTCTATCAGATTATACTTAAGCGAATTCAGCTTTGCCTCCTAGAAAAAGCAGATCTTTTTAAATATTCTTTGCAAATGTTGGTTGAAATGTTTGATCCTTTTATCTGCAAATTATCCGAGAAGGCGATTCGTATGGAACCTAAGCGATATTTAAGGTGATTAATTTCCTGTACAGCAGAAAAGGTATATTTTGGAAGGATAATTTATTATGTTGTGTGATTTCTATTCAGAGCAGTGAAGACGAATTTAAAAGGAAAATGCAATACAATATAACAACTAAACACTCCTAAGACATTTGCATGTAATGATTTACCTAAATATACAGAGTGTCCCACGATTATTGAGACACAGGGAATATCACAAGGATTCAGATTTGCATTTCATTCCATGGTCGAGGAAACGTCTACCATCGGCCATAGGGGGAGTTGTTCACAAGAGCATTGGGAGAAACAAACCTGCATTACTGCAGCCATAACCCGCAGAAGAGAATGAAACATTTTACGAACATCGGGTTGGTAGATATGCACCTGATTTATAGACTTCTAAGTTAACTTCGTGACCTAGGGGTGTAGGAGTGAATAAAGAACCAGGCGTTGCCATAATCTTAATATCTCTTTATTAAGATCTTAACTTAAACACTAACAATGATAATATTTATATTTTAACTTAGCTGATCTGAGGTGAGAAAACACACAATACGTATTACCAAATAAACGAGATCCTGACCACTATAATTACTTTACCGCTTACACCTAACCTCTGTTTATACACAGTTCCTAATAATTAGTAGATCAGTCCTACCTCTATATCCTAAATAGCAGCAACCCTCTCGAATCTTCGAGATAAATTCCTTATCTCGCGTGGAATGGTATCCACCTTGCTTGAACGCACTTTCCCGGATGCGACTTATGAATTCGTCATGGATTGGTGCCCTCTTGGCGAGGTTGGCACACCCTTGCAGCTTGGCGACAAAATACATTTCCGCGCATGCGCTCTGCCCCCGTATCGCAATACCGGTAGTTTGGAAACGAGACAAAATGGAAATCGGGCAAGAAATAGTTCAAAAAAATTTTGTATCTCAATTGCAGGAATTTTATCCTTACTGTATTGAAGATACTGATAAATCCACGCCCGAAAAGATTGTGCTAAGAATAAATCTGGAAAACGAAGAAGAAGCTGAAAATTTCAAAAACCGTTATTCTGTTGTTTCAAACACCAATTGGATTGTTTACGGCTGTACTCCAAATCCACAAAGGTAATTATAATTTTCTTACCCCTCATTTCTCTTCATAACGTGCTTTTATTCCATACGAATATGCTGACTAAATATTTATAGATAGACAATACATAAAATCAAATTTAAATTTTCCATATGCTTTCACACATTGTTTAAATCTTTCATGCTTGGTACCACCAATTCTTATTCGTTTATTATGTGGTGGTACATAAAAACTCGAGCTCATCAAAAAATAAGTATGACTAAAACACTTCTTATATTTATTAACTAATTAAAAACTAGGTAAATTAAATAATGTATGGAATACAATATTTAAAACTAACAATAGGTAAATTAGGACTAAATTAAATTAGGCTTACAACATTAGATTAAGAAAAACTTTAAAATGTTTTAATATATAGGATGACTAACAGTATAAAATGAAGTAAATTTATTTGTTTTCCAACTATAAAATAAGAGAATGGATGAGTTATATGTCTGTAAAGTTCCCTTGTGCCTAGGGAAGGAAAAATCATGTTTCCAGAACTATCATGCTCCTTGAAGTGTGGTGGTACGAAATATGTACCACCTATTTTTTACCTATTACCTTTTTTTAAAAACATTGGACATTCTTTTATTTGAAAAACTGTTAAATATTATTAACATGTACCAGCTTTTGTTCAATAATTATAGTTTTGTGAGGTTAATCTTAAATATTTGTAGTTATTTCCCTCTAGTGCATTATTTTTGTCAAAAATTAAGCACATGAAAGAGTTAAATAGTAAGAGTTAACAGTATAATGTTGAGAGGAAAAAGCTTTTGATAAATTTACATTACAGCAAAATGGTAACAAAGAATTCTTAACAAAAATAACAGTGTTTAATTAATTTTTTTTGAGTTTAATAAAAGTGTTTTGATTTCTCTATAATTTTTAATGTATTAAAAAATACCTGATTTATTTTGAAAGTACATCTTTGATATACCTAAAAAAAGATATTCATTAGTTTCTGAAGTAAGTCAAATTATTTTTAGCATTTATCAGGAGAAAAGAGTCAAAATATTGAATTTAACTTTAGTTTTTGCTGGTTTGAAACTGTTTATACTTGCTGAATGTTATAAATTTTAATGACATATATTTATCTATGTTAGGAAAAGTGTATTAAATTGACTAAAAAGATGCATATTTTTAATTATGTGGCAGCTTAGAACAAATTTCTGTATTTCAGATTTATATTTTCTAAAATTTGGATTTGCCATAATTCAAAACAACACAAACGAAATGCGAGAAGAAATGCTCTCTGTAAAGCCAAACTGAGCATTGTTATCAAAAAAATAACCAAGGGCACAAAAAAGAATGATAAATATTTGAAATATGATATACCATTGGTAGGTGAAGTTAAAATATCATTACTTCATAGTCATAATACAACATCAGCAGAAACCTTAAGAATGCTAAGAGTTAATGATGAGGTAACTTATTTTTAATTTTAAAAAATAGCTTTGTCTTAAAAAAATAGCAATAGTACTATATTAATTCTAATGTATCAACTTTTTCAGGTTTGTCAACAGTTTTACCAATACTTTTCAGATGGGATGTCACCAATTGAAGCCATTCGCTTTCATGAAAACAAATTTTGGTTAGAAGATAATTTCATGGGTTTAGCTAATGCTTCAATAAATCCTACTCATAATCAAATATATTACTTACATAAATGTTGTAGGGATGCTAACTTAGGCAGTTCAATTAATCCATTTGACAAACTAAAAGAAAAAGTTCCATTTTATGAATCTATTGGCAAATTTTAGTTTGATTTATTCTGGTATGCAAATTCTTTATTGTAAATGTTTTATCTCTTGTTTTTGTTGGCTCGCAGAATGCTCTTTTATTTCATACAAGCAAAGTATTTGCTTAACATATTTGAAATGATTCTAAGCAAACCTTTATGAAAAATTTTACAAGATTCTAAAATTATTTTTTTGGGGGGGGGATGTTGTTTTAAATGATAATATGGTTAGTAATTTTTTATTTGACTTAATTACTTCTTTTTTACTATTTTGCTATCTGTTTATTTTTTTATATCAGTAACATTTATTTTTCAAGTTAAATTTTTTTTAATTGTTTTTCATAACAATTTTTCTAAAAATATCTAAAGTTAAGAATATCTAAAGTTAAAGATTAAGTTACTAAATCACATGAACTGCGTGTTAACAATAGGTTACAAACATTTTAAGGTGTAACTTTAGCTTATTAACAACTAGTAATCTGTTTTAAGAACTTATTGAAGAAGTTCAACTTAGGTAGCTAAAATATTATATTTCTAGAAAAAATAATGCATTCATAAATACTGTAGTAAATAAATAACTTTTGTGACATATTTTTAAAACTTCCTGTTAGATTTGCTATTTATTTATTTTCCAAGTAATATTGGAAAAATGATACTTTTTATATTTTGTTTAGTATTTCATTTTCATACTTTTTATTTCATGTATTAATATAAAGTAATTTATCTGTATTCAGGCACAGCTGTTAAAGTTCATGAGGATCATCTTTGGGCAGTTTTGCTTGTGACACCACTGATGTGAAAAGAAATCATCATTTATTTTCATCTAAAGAAATAATTTTCATCGATTCAACTTCAAGTTGTGAGGCATCATCTTCAACAATAACCATCTTATTATCAGCGACAAAAGTTGGAGCTTTGCCGCTTGCAGTTATGATTCATGCATCCCAATCTATTCAGAATTACATCAATGCGTTTCAGTTGTTGAAAATGAACTTTCCCCAATGTTTTGGGGGGGACAAGATGTAAGGAGGTTTTAAATTTTGTATTGTTATATAATATATTTATTTAAGTGAACAATATGTATTTATCATGTATATGCTAAGCTGAAATTATATTTATTTACATTTTATTAATTTGTGCACATGCAGATTGTTCAAATTATATTTTCACTAATGATCTGCTTATGTATACTTACTATATTACATAGTAAAATAAATAGTTCTGCTTATAGCTTTTGTTTTTCTATTGAATGAGATAAATTATTTTTTTTATTTGGTTCAAAAAATTTCTTAATGATGGTGGCCTTCGTATTTTATATATATTTATTAGTTTCTGCAACTTTGTAACAAATTGTGAAATTATTTATAAATATTGTATATATATATACTTTCTAATTTTCTAAACATTTTCAATATTTAAGGGCCATGTGTTTCACACAAATTATCTTTCTTATACATGTGTTTGTATATATGTATAAACTGCATCTTTTATTTAAAATATAGTATCCAGAAGTCTTTATGAGTGATGACTCTTCTGCAGAAAAAGGAGCATTGGCAGCAGTTTGGCCTGAAGCAAAGCAATTGTTATGCCATTATTTTCTATCAATACTATCCTGATCCAAACCATGATTTGTTGACTACATATTTTTCCACAAAAACATTAAAATTTGTGCTTATTAAATCCATGTACTTGTGTAATAAAAATTTTTTTTGTCCATATCTGTTGTATGTAAAAAGTATGTTTTATAAATAAAATAATTTTGCAACTAAATGTCAGTAGTAAATTTGTATTTAAATAACTTATTTCACCAAAAATTAAAGTTTATTCTACTAAGAAATATAAAAGCACAAATGTAGAAACATTTCTTTTTAATGAGTTCATTTATTACATGAAATATTTATAAGGAAACAATGTCATCAAGTTTTAGCCAGTACAATTTTTTCAAAGGAATCAGGTCTGAATAACCCTTTGTAACGGAATTTAAGAATTTTCATTTATGAAGCAGTTAGAAGGCTATCATCTAGACCAGTGATTTCCAAAGTGGTCTATATAGACCCCCAGGGGTCTATGACAACTTGTAAGGGGTCCATGCCGGCAAAAAAATAATTTGAGGGTCCATGAGTTGTATATAGGGGTCTATGGTAGTGGCTTTCATTAAACCAAATCATGATTTACATCTTTAAAAAAAATATCTAGTGGAAACTAGATTTTACCAATTTAACTGATTTATGTACTAAATTTAGTGAGGTTGACTAGGTGACAGCATAAATTTTACTAAGACGAAGACCATTCCAGAATTAAGCTAAAGAAGTAATATATAATACTGTCCGTTGGGAATTCTCTCAATTTTTCACTGACAATCTGTCAGAAAAATTTAACCTACATTCAACATTTAAATGCCCTTTACTCAGATTTTTAAACTAAGTTTAAGATAGCCTTTTTTATTGTAATATTGTAGCAGACAACGAGAGAATCCCTATAGAATCATTGAAAGATTGTCATAATATAATTAGAACTTGTCAGAGAGCAATTTTGGCATTAAAAAGACATCTGCTATTTGTCGCAAATTATGGAGAAAGTTTTTAACTGCTTTTACTAGTTCGAGGGAGTTCCATTGACTTTATCCATCTAAAAAAGGGGGGACACTTACTAACAAAGGTTATTTAGGGTTAAACGCGACTAGATTGATGTCCAATGTTCAAAATTTGCTATTGAAGCACGAGATTCATTCCTCTCATTAAAAGAATTTGTTTGCGGTTCAGTTATTTTATCTATTTTTAATTCATTAATATGTGCTTCTTAAATTTTAAATGCTATACTTCACTTTAGTTAGAAAATTAAGTCTTTTAAAGTAAGTAGTAGCACACATGTGCTGTCAAAAAGATATTTAAGTAGATACATTTGCAAAAATTCAATATTAAGTAAGCAGTGGTCTACAGGAAACTGAAAAGCAGGGCAAGGGGTCTGCGAGACAAAAAAGTTTGGGAACCTCTGATCTAGACCATTATTAATTAGTAGACAAGTATTAATGAGTAAAGTAAAATTTTTTAATATAAAAAATACATTATACCTTTTTTAATTTCCTTACTTAAAGTACCTGTAACATGTTGATCTACTTTAAATATTACTTTAATGTATTTAGATTTATTCATATGAATGGGGTTCTCCGAAAACATCTTTTAGTTTTAATGGTTCAATGAGTCAAAAAAGTTTAAGGTCTTCAACCTGGGATTCCTGGAACTTTAACAGGGGTTTCCCAAGTGATCACAATTTGCAGATTCAAAATTTTAATTATTTTAAAGATTGAGTTCTTAAAGGCAATTCACTGGTAAAAATTAATAGAAATATAACTTCAATTAGCTCAAAAATTACATGAAGCAGTTTGGATTTAGAGAGTTCTATATGTAGTAGGTATTTTTACCAATTTCACTTAGCTTAACACATTACTGCAATTGACAAGTATTATTATTTTCAAGGTACAAAGTAAAATTGAAATTTTGAAAGATGATATTGAACAGTTTCCTGATTTGCATAGTATTTTAATAAACAGCAAAACATTAATCTCAATAAAAATGTAAAAATCAGTTTGGTCCAACATTAACCAGAAATGCAAAAAACATTTCTTGAATACTTCCTGTTCAAAAACAAAAATTATCTTGAATCCAAAATCCCTTTCAAGACACACCTCTCCTGATAAAAGAAACAACAGCAAATTGATGTATCGAATGACAATTGAAAATAAAATTTAGTGAAGTTGATATACACTTTTGGACTGACATTAGAAAAGAATATCCTTAAAGTACCAAGAGCTGTGAAACATCTAATGCCATTTGTTTCCCATTATATAGATGAAAAATGTTTCTCTTTGAATGATACGACAAAAACAATATATGGAAATAGATTGGATGACATTAAATCAGACTTCAAAAATGATTCCAGATGTAAAAATACCTTGCAATAAAAAACAAACGCTAAGTTATATAAATAATTTTTTTATTAATTATTATAGTTTAAAATATTGTTTATTATTTGTAGAATATATTTTTGAGCCCTCCTCCCCACATCCAAAAACTCCATTAGCTACCTTACCATTCATTATCTTATGATCGGAGCTATGACAGATTTAAAAATTTAACATTCATTTTGTAGGATTCAATCAGTTCTAGGTGTGATTTTCAAGATTATGAAAAAAAAATGCTAATTTTTTAACAGACCCATTTTCACTTTCTCTGCAAGAGGTTAATTGTTACTCACCTGAAATCGAAATTATTGACCTACAGCACCATACTACACTGAAAAGTGAACATAAGGAACTTATTTCAACTGCAAGTGATATGAATCACTTTGAATTTCAAAAATTAATTCCCCAAATTTACACAATTTGGCTGCCAGATATTGCTGTAGGTTTGGATCAACATATGTTTCTGAACAAATGTTTTCTATGAACATAATAAAAGCAAAAATGTGTTCAAAATTAGCGGATATGCACTTAAAACAACATCATTTTATTAGTATCTTCAAAAGTGAAGTAGCACTAATATAAATTACTTGGTAAAAAATTATTAACAATAAAACCCACAAGTTTGTACTTTTATCATATTTATTATATTTTAAAATTGGAAATGACATGTGCAAAACTATTTTTTTGTCAGAAAGTGAAACTCTTCCCAAAAAGGTTGGCCACACCTGATCTAGACTATTCACAAATAATTTGCATAGAAAAACAAATTTTGTTGTATATACTAATATGCAGTTTGTGTATATTTCAATATAAAATACTTTAAATATTCATTTATATAAAAGTACACAAAAAGAATTAACAGCTGCCAGACTTACTATCTGATGTAGAACATTGATTTAAATGTTTTTAGAAGTTAAATTATAGAATATTTATAAAGGTTAAAACTTACTAAGGAACTATTGTGGAATATATTTTCTAATATGGTTCTAATATTTTCAAATATGGTTTCTAATATTTTCAATAAATAATTTAAAATATATTATTCATACAAGTCCCAAGGTACTCACAGAGAGATGCACTGAACCTCCGGATATTTACAAATGTGCATGAATATAGATCATTACGAGGTAATAGGCATAGTTAGAGCAGGTTACGAATGATTCAAACTCCCAGCATGGAACAAAATGTGTTGGATGTCATTCGAAGTTATCCGAGTACCATAGTACGAGCTGTCGCTGCTGCCGTAGGAGGATCTTGGAGAAGTATTCATTGTGTTTTGCAACGTGAAGGCTTACTCTCTTACAGTGGCGTAACGTACACCCCCACATTGCGGGGGGGCAGAGCTCTAGAGGGCCTACAGCCTGACTATCGCCAAGTACCTACCCTTTGTAAAATTCAACTGGGGGGGCAAACCTGACTTTGCAGGGGTGCGCAAGTTACGCCACTGCTCTCTTAACATCTGTTGCGACATTTTCCCATACCGTCTGCTACAGCACATGTAATATCTTTGACCAGTAGCGCACACAGAAATTTTTCAAGGGGGGGTCCAGGGTCGAAGTCCAACATTCTTGTATCATGCTCCTTTTGATTTTGTCGATTTGGGGGAACAAAAAACAGTAAAAAAACTAATTATTGAATAAATAATTAGCATTAACTAATAAAATTAATCATTAATAACAAAGAATTAATTAAATTTCACGTACTATATACTTAGAATTATAATCAATCGGAAAAAATTCAAAAGCTTTGGGGGGGCTCCTGACCCCTAGGACACCACCCTTGTGTGCGCCACTGTCTTTGATGAATAAATATTTCAGATGATCTCAGTCCGGGTGTCTTCGTTTCTTGTACCTGTCATACTATTTTCTCATGACGTTTTCGATCATGTGTTCTTATACCGATCTGTGAATCCTTGTTATGTCTTCTAACTCTCCTTAAAGTTTGTCCCAATGATCCTGGGACAACCTGTATGTACAGATACGGTTGTCGTTGTCGTGTATAACAAAGCGCAGAGGCTGTAATAATAAAACATAAAAACACAGTCAAATATTGCCAAAGGCGTGATTTACTGCCGTGACAATATCCAGGGCACGATCCGATTGTAGAATGTCCATGCTGCAGTCATTGTCTATTTTAAAAAGGGCACCAACAATGGAAGGACAGCTAAAAAGGTATTTGCGATCCAGTTGCTGCGTGTCTGGGAAGTGGCTGCATTCCACATATGATCTGGAACCAGTGGCGCACACAAGGGGGTCCGGACCCCCCAAAGCCCTTAATTTTTTTCCCATTGATTATAATTCTAAGTATACAGTACGTAAAATTTAATTAATTACTTGTTATTAATGGTTAATTTTATTAATTAATGCTAATTATTCATTCAAAACTTAGTTTTTTACTGTGTTTTGTTCCCGAAAATCGACAAAATCAAAAGGAGCATGATACAAGAATGGTGAACTTTCGACCCCGACCCCCTTGAAAAATTCCTGTGTGCGCTACTGTATGGAACCATCGGGCAGAATCTTCATGCCCTTAAAATACTTTGTCCTTAGTCTAGTTACTGTTGTCGTAATTTCTCGATTATAATTTAATTCTGGCAGCGATAATTTTTTCTTGGGTTTGATCAGAGCTTTTGTTATGCAACTGCGTTGGCATCAAATACCGTAGTATATAACGATACAGGCTCAAGTGTTTTGGCTTCATTGTCAAGGGAATTGGCCATCTCGTTCCCTTCGATGTCGACATGGGCAACTGAATCCACTGGAGTACAGTTACAGTAAAATGTTGTGTAAATGCATGTTTTTATGATTTCCTTTCTATACATCTCATAAAATGTAATTTATTACAGTTTTCATGATAAATCTATTCAGTTTTTTACTAATCCCATTCCGGGGAAGTTGAGAGAGAGGATGTCTATTCAAATTCGATCACTTTTGCAATTTCTAGAGTTGAAAAAAAATGCGAGGAGGGTTGAAAAATTGTTCAGTATTTTGTATTGAAAGAGTATAATTTTGCACTAACTTCCTTTCATTCTCACCCACTTCTCTGAAAAATTTTGACACCATATACAACATAGCTAGCTGTGATTTTTGCACTCAGTTAAATTTAAATAAAAAAGAAATTTTATTTGATATTTAAATAAAAAAGAAACTGAAGTAATCTATCATCTAATATATGTAAGTAAAAATATGTGTAGTATTATATTATTTTGAGTAATTATCTGATATCATAATGATGCATATTACTTAAGCCGTATTCTGACGTTTATTTACAGAATTAATGACATTATTTCAAAATAATAGAAATTTTTATTAAGAAACTCAATTACTCTTGCGTATTCTCTTTGTCACGATCATTTCTGATAAACTATATGGTGACGTCATTATTTATTTTTTCCTTCATATCAAACTGGAAAATTAATCAATTTTTGATTAAAACTTCAATTACACTTAATTTACGTATATTTTTCGTTACTTTTTCATTGTTTAACCTTTGTCTATTCTTCATAAAATATGACATTTTATTTACATTCTTCATTATTGTCCATGTTTCGCAAAAGTATACTTCTGTGGATGTGGTAATATATTTTGTAAAAACAGAACTATAATTAGAGAACTTTTTTTTTTGAAGAATAGAAAAAATAAGTGTGGTGTTAGATAAGTTTACGTGTTATGTTGTCTTTTTAAATGAAAGCATAGAAATATTTTAGGAAAAGCACCAAATGTATGAAATGAAACTCAGACAAAATCGCGACATTTTTCAAACTATAATTTATTTTTCATTTTTTAGTTCGATCTACAATAAAAGTTTGTTTTTTTAGTTTTTAAAACTATCACTTATCCTAGAGTTCGATATTTGGAGCCGGAATTACGTGGCTGCTAGAATTAGTCTTAATCTTCAATGGATATTAATTAACGGGTCTGAAGGGTATTTATTCTCTCCGTTTACGGGGCCTTGGATGAGTCCCATATCGTTATATTTCAAAGATTCCGTCTCTATAGATACAGCTCTAACTAATAAAAGTGTGTTTAGAATAAATATTAAATGCAAATCGTATTATCAACTTTTAAACGTATTGTTATAATGTTAATTCTTATCATCACTTCCAAGAGTATTGTGTGTGTTTTATCAAAATAAAAAAATTATTCAGCAGTTAGAACATACATTTATCACCTTTTAAACGCATTGCTGAAATGTTAATTAGAATCATTACTTCTAAATGTATATTGCTTTACAAAAATAAAAAATATTTAGAAGTTAGAATATAAAAATTTTTTTCACATGAGCGAGTCTAACCCACCCACCCTACCCTTTCTTACATAAATAACACTTTTTTTTTACTTGTATTAACCACAGACCTATTTGGGGTTTTAGGGTTGCACCTTAATCTTTTAGTCGCTAAATCTGAAATTAATCGGCAAATCTGGAAATGGCATATGGAATTAGTCTCCAAATCTGAAAATGGTTTATGCAATAAGTCACCAAATCTGGAAGTGGGGCACGGGATTAGTCACCAAACCTATAAATCGTATTCCTAATTATCCTAATCAGGACAATGGAACAAAATTATGAAATTATTGTATTGTCATCGGTCCTAGACAAGTGTGTAAAATTTCGAATTAATCTGACATTTTTAAGTGGGTAAAAATCGAGTTCAAGGATTCCATTACATACAAGTGAAACTTATAAAAGCGTGTTAAGAACAATTAGACTGTTCAGGCAGCCAAAATGCCGTAACTATATTCAAAACCGTGTCAAATAAGTCTTCTTTATTTTGACGACGCCACAAAAATTCGCATGAGTACAAATCTGAATTTCTCTCTTGCAGTTCCTCATTGTTTGTCTAACCATTTTATGAAAACCCATAGTCTTTCGGGTACTTAAGTATTAGACCGAATTTTTGGAAATACTCTCATGCTTTTTTTTTCTTTTCAGTAGAAAATACATGCCAAATTCAAATCATTTTCCACTAAGAAATAAAAGAATTTAACAAATCAAAACACTATTATTACTTTCGAGCAGGCGCGGGTACTTAAGTATTATCGAAACAATCACCAACAATAGTAATAACTCGCCAAGTTGGCAATCCCGATTTCCTACGTGTCGTACGCGCTGAAATGGCAACCAGGTGCTTCGTTTCATATAATGTTGCCAACAGGTTACGATAATACGTAAGTACCCATGCGCGATTAAGATTATTGTGTTTGACCATGCGCTGGTACGGTTCGACATACAGAAAATGATTATTATATTTGAGTATGTACAAACAAACTTGTTATGCTTTAACATGTGCAGGAACAGTTTTTCAACTATTGGCTGCATATCGCGACATTTGGCGATGTTTTTTGATTTGACGGAATAGATCAACGGTATAATATGTAAGTGCTTCCTATTTCATATTTAAAACACTTGTAGAGTTATCCCATCCTATCAACATATTTAGACAAGAATAAATGAAAAATTTATTTTCACGTTTTGGGATTTTTAACTCTTTTTTTAACCTCTTAAGTACGTCCTGCTAATGCCTTTATTGACCCGGACGTGTATACTCGTCCTTCCAAAAGAGAACTTTTTGTATTGTGCTTCTCTGTTTAAAACTAGTCCCACGGCTTTTGAATACAATAACATGACATTAACAGTGCTTCCAAAGAATTTATTTATTTCGGAGAAGAGGTGGTGGAGGAATATGAAAGGGTATATTCCAGGAACTGTAAAATTCATAGCTAGGCAATTTTTCTTTTTTTTTCGTTTGAGTGTGTTTTCTTCTATTCTTTATTTGCAGTTATTTTTGCTTAGCGTTTGCAATAGGAGCTTTTTAATTTTTTGTACAAATACACACTGAATGTAATACTAGTTTATTTGTTCAATCAAGTTTTAGGATATGTCACAGAACAGATAAAAAAAAGTTGTAAATTATTTTTTATTATATTCTAACTCTAGACATTAAATTTTTTACTTTCATTTTATTATTTTATCCTTTTCTTCTCTTTCTTTTTTAAAGTGAAATTAAACAATTTTTAGGTGGAAAAACACGCCTTTTCTTTCCCACCAATAAACAGTGTAACAACGCGTGCCTATGGAAAAAACGATGGCACTGGAGGAGGGAATTTCGTAACTTTTCCTCGGCAGCTAATCCTTACACACTGTTTGAATTGCAGTTTAAAAAGATATAAATATCTATTAAGATAAATCGGGGAGAAGTTGCCACGTTAACCCTTTATGTACCGCATTATGATTTACTGCAAATTTTTTCATGCAATAATTTTTTTGGGATCACTGCATTGAAAATTAAAGGTTATACATAAATAAAATACTCAACGTTTGGAAATTTAATTCATTTGAGCTAATTAATTAAATTGGTACTTTAAAGTACCGTCAGCACACAAAGGTCTCAAATATTCTGACAATACGAAAAGAACGAGTGACTTTTAACCCAGTTTTAACTCCTAAAAATGCTAAATATCCACAGAGAATACTAATATTATACAGCACAAATATTTATTTTTAAATATTATTAAATTTGTTTACTTTTTTTACACATAAACTTAATTTGATAACATTTAAAGAAACAGTTTTTTTCATTAATACACAGAAATTCATTACGCGTAGTGCATTTTGAGTGAGGTTTCGTTTGAATATTTTTTATAACACTGCATCCTGGGGTAAGAAATGCAGTATTTTCTTAACATGAACTACTACACTTTGAGTTCAGCCTCTTGAACGCCATCCTAAGAATCTAACGAAAATTCTAGCAGACAATATGCTGGGACTTCTTCATCAGAAAAATCATTTGTTAGTACGTCACTGATTTCAGACGGTATATTCTATAACAAATCCAAAACCTCTTGAAGACTGAGCTTTTTTTACAGACTCTAAGAAAAGGAAATAATATTAAAAATAATATTAGCAACTTGAACATCTCCAACTACTGTTAAATCTCTGTTACACATAAAGGAATTAAAACGATGTTATGTAATATTTTAAATAAGAATACATATTTCCTTTAATTTTGTGGCAAAAAAAAAAAAAATAAAAGCTTGGATTAAAAAATTTACAAATTTTTTAAAAACATTCAAATAAAAAAATACATAAAAAGCAAAATAAATCAGTTAAGCAAAAAGAAACGCTAAAAAAAGCTTAACTCTCTATGGCAGTATAGTGATGACGCTTCAACAGAACACAAATCAATAATAAGCTACACGGACGAAAAAGAACTAAGTTCTTGCTCCAACACCCAGTGTGCTGTCGGTACTTATAAGTACCACAAAGTTATCCAACTATAAAATTAATTGTATACCCTGTTCACTTGAAATAAATAGTCAAATCGTTGTCTAAGGTCTTCCTTAACATGTAAAAAAAATAAGACGCTTACCTTTTAATATTAACTACTTTGTCGGGACAAAAATGACAATCTTCGCAATCCAATCAAAAAGTCAGCTGAAAACGCAACTTCTTCGGTAAAACTATTTGCTTTCCTCGCTAAAATACTCATCATAGAACCCATGCTGCCATATATCTTGAAGGAATGTATTTCAAAGAATATTTCTGTTAAGTATCGTCAGATTATTTCTAAAAATGGTTGTTCTATGTAAAGGGTGTTTTTTTAGGGGTATAGAAATTTAAATTGCAATAAAACAACGATGTATTATTCGAGTGACATGAATTTTTTTTTATTCGAAAGATAATCTTGTGGCATTACATTTTAAATATGATCTCTGGCATAGGACTGCCACGGCTTGCTCGGATGTAGTCCAATCTGGACGTCCAATTTTCGATGACTTTTTCCAACATTTGTGGCCGTATATCGGCAATAACACGGCGAATGTTGTCTTCCAAATGGTCAAGCGTTTGTGGCTTATCCACATAGACCAATGACTTTACATAGCCCCACAGAAAATAGTCTAGCGGTGTTAAATCACAAGATCTTGGAGGCCAATTCACAGGTCCAAAACGTGAAATTAGGCGGTCACCAAACGTGTCCTTCAATAAATCAATTGTGGCACGACATGTTGCGCCGTCTTGTTGGAACCACAGCTCCTGGACATCATGATTGTTCAATTCAGGAATGAAAAAGTTAGTAATCATGGCTCTATACCGATCACCATTGAATGTAACGTTGTGGCCTTCATCGTTTTTGAAGAAGGATTCCACCAGCCCATAAAGCGCACCAAACAGTCAGTTTTTCTGGATGTAACGGTGTTTCGACATACACTTGTGGATTAGCTTCACTCCAAATGCGGCAGTTTTGTTTGTTGACGTAGCCATTCAACCAGAAGTGCGCTTCATCGCTAAACAAAATTCGCTTATGAAAATCGGGAACAACGGCAATCTCGTTTTGGGTCCATTCGACGAATCTACGCCTTGCTTGATGATCGTTTTGATGAATTGCCAAACCAAACTGAGAATAAATCACTTGACAGCTGTTAAATCGGTCGCCATCTTGGAAAGTAATGCCAACTTAAACTTCTATACCTGGAAAAAAAACACTCTATAATTTCAAAGTGAGTGGTATTTATAAGTACCGTCGGTACATAAAGGGTTAAAGGATTTTTTGATTAGTACATTAAAAATAGCAATAACAAGATCAGGAAAAATAATACACTTTATTTTTCAATATTTAATTGGTTATGTATACAAGTTAATTCTCTTCTTAGCATTGAAATAAATAAGAAATTTAATGTTAAATAAATTAATCTAATTGTGGCATGTTCCCCCATATATAGGCGGAAGATGCCAGCAGTCATAGTGTAGGAAGCAATAGCACCACAGTAAATAAAAAAATAAGTTAAATAAAATTACTAAATTAAATGCGAAGTAACAATAACTATCGAAAAACAATAAAAAAATTTTAAATTTTCATAATAAGTTTGCTAAAAGTAATAAAAGTACAGAGGTTCGTATGATAGCCTACGCAACATTTCACTCAGTGCAAATGATTATCATCGCAATCTTTTTGCAAACATTTGTTGCATTCGATGCACAGAATCCAGTCACACTTACTTTTTAGCATAGAAGTACTTTTATCACACAGCACAAAAATCGTCATTATTATCCTCATCAAAATTGTCACCACTGGTATCTAGAGGAACTTCTTCACTTGAGAATGACAAGCTTACACACTTCTTTTTCTTATGTTTTTCAAAGGCTTCTTATAATTAATAATAATTATTATCATTTTAATTTTTCATTAATTTTAATTATTAATTTCAATTATTAATTTTTAGTTTATTTTAATTATTATTGTTTTTAATAATAATTTGTATTCTTATCATTAATTGAATTTAATTTATTATTGGTTTTAATTATAATTTTTATTCTCATATCATTAACTGCATTTAATTATCACTAATTATACTAATTATTGCATTTTTATTTTATTCAATAATACACAATGTTATAAAATGAAAAAAAAAATTTTAAGTTCATTTCATTTATTTATGAGCCATGTGGCGTCTTCCTCGAAGTATAGGGGGGAGGAAGGCCACGCACGCTTATTTTCTTATTGCTGCAGTTTTATGGCCGTTTCTACATGCATCGAATGTGCAACACTATGCGTAACGCACTTATATTGCTAATATCTTATTTAAAGTAACAAGTACGTTTATAAACTTTGAATATGAGGAACGGAATATTATAAAAGCTGTACTCGCCACCAGTGGCGTAACGGAGAACATTTGGGCCCCCAAGTTGAATTTTACAAAGGGTAGGCACTTGCGTCAGTCAGGCTTTGGGCCCCTTTGGAACCCTGGGCCCCCCGCGATGCGGGGGTTGTGGGGGTGCACGTTACGCCATTGCTCACCACTTTAAATGCTCCCAAGATCTTAAAATAACACCGATTGAAGACGATTAATTTAAATAATTCGATGATTAATTCGACGTGCAACTCAAAATGATCAGAACAAACCCCACGTTAACTTCCACAGAAGTGGGTTTCAAGCTTGGAATTCATCAGACTATTGCTTTGGATTACATTAAAAGGCTTGGTTTCGTGTGCAAACTCTCTGTTTGGATGCCACACGAATTAAACGAAAAAATTTAATGGACAGCATTTCGATATGTTGTTCAAATCATCCTCGTCACTAAAAGGGAACGTTTTTGTATGACTTGGTAACTAGAGATGAAAAGTGGATAGTGTACAAGGACCTGGTTAGAAAAAAGCACGTGTTTACGAAGGGAAGACATCACCATCCACACATTCGATGCTGGCGTGTATCAGAAGAAGGTTACTTTGTGTTGGTGAAAAAGCACGGATATAGAGTGAGTGCACTATGAGTTGCTAAAAGAAAATGAAACAGCCGTTATTGTTTGCAACTTCATGTTTTTAACAAAGAAATTCAACATAAACGTCCATCTTTGGCCAACAGAAAGGGAATGATTATTTATAATGACACAACGATAAAGCGCACGTTGAAAGAAACACCGCATAAAAAATTGTACAGTTGGGTTTGGGAAACTTTACCTCAGCCATCATATACTCATGATATTGAACTATCTTAATTAATTTTGAGGGTGTCCAAATGGCAGTGGAAGAATACTCTGTCTCCAAAACAGAGAATTTCTTTTCCAGGAGATTGATAAACTGTCATAACGCTGGCAGACAGTTGTAACTAACAAATTATATTATATTTTAGATTAAATTTCAAATAAAAAGTGAACAAAAAAGTTTCCTTTTTCTTTAGAAAATAAAAGCACAGAACTTTTTCTTGTGTCCAATATATGATACCATTATTTAACAATCTAAAGCAGGGGTGGGCAGACTTTTACATGGTACGGTCTACTTCTAATTTTTTTCAAACTGTTGCGGTCCACCCAATGGCGCAGGTGTGGTGAGCTAAAAAAGGTTAAACAATATTTATATTATAACAATAATAAATACAGAATATGAACTTACTTAGATAACTACAATTAAAAGATGCTTACTCTTTTAAAATGACGTTTAAAGCAAAATGCAAGATATAAACATAATAATTATACCCACAAATTTAACGATAGCAAGTGATGCATTTATTATCAAACAATTCAAAATATATTAAAAAATAAATAATTTTCATTTAAAGTTAGTTCTCGTAGTTTAGTCTCAGTAGAATACTTGTCTTGCATACTGTCCGCTCCAATCTTGAATATCTCGGGTGATGTTTTAGAAGTCAATCCCGTGTTATCGCGGGAAAAGTTGATTAAGGTTTATTTTCCCCTTTAGTCGGTGTGTGGGGAAAACGCATTTCTGCTACTGGCATTGTGTGATCATATTTCCCCCGATAGTGGCATAGAATGTGTTAAGCGTCATCGTGCGCTTCCAATAATGGTCCATGTGTCGTCTACACTAAGAGGTCTTCAACCTTTCACGTTCGAGGGCAAAATTAATACACTTCGAATAATCAGCGAACCACATCAATAAATTATCAGTGATCCACGGGCCACACCATTGCCAAAAAATATTCCAGTCAAGAAATTTATATAAAAAAAGCTTCAAAAAAGATAAAAATAGAAGTCGAATTAAAATGCTTCGTAAACCTGTTAAAGATCAAAGTCCACCATTTTCCGATAATGTCTGAGATTTTGTGCATAGAAGTACAGTAAAAATTTTGAAAAATTCGTCATTTTCAGAAAATTTTATCTCAAATGGATATCAAAGATACAGTGAAATGTTTTAAATATCAAAGTAGCAGAATAAATAGTTTCTCACGACAAAAACAGACAAATCCATTTTTTAATTGCCCCAAATTCAAGTGAACGGACACTCTAATGCCTTCAGTGGGCCATTCGCAGGCCACGAGTTGAAGGCCACACACAGTCGCATGCACTGTGAAGAGTGTTGCTGTTGTTTCTAATGCCATCTGTCTGACGTAGTCAGATCGAGGCCCATGAAATTCATCGTGGCAAGGGGCTGGAAGTACGCCTGTCGGTGGCCTTGAGCACCATACAGGTGACAGTACGAATTAGCTCGGCGAAATTCCCCGAAGGGAGGATAGATGTCGACACCACCTATCTCTACCTCCACAATTTAGGCATGGAACTGAAAAGGAGCGAAATATTCTCCTGCCCCCTGCACTCGTTATTCAGCCCACGAGACTTTCAGACCCACTGATTTAACGAGCACGTACTCCGTGTGTACTCAGAGGGTACTTAGTGGCATCGAACCCAGACCTTCCGGTCTGGAGTCCGACGCTCTAACCACTAGGCTACCCACGGCCCACTGTGAAGAGTTCATACCCCGGTCTAGTCAGTGTTCCACAAATATATATTTTTTTAGCAGGCCAGTCTTACATGAAAGCGATCGCCCTCAAATGTCTTGGTAATCCACTGGTCGATCGCGATCGACTTAATACCCACCCGGCTCTAAAGCAATATGCATAATAACATTGATGTCATATCGTATGTGACAGCACAAAAATCTAAATGTGACAGTAGTAACTGAATAGCCATGCACGGGAACACGTGGTCGACGTTATTTATTCCGAATGGTGAGTTTGAATTTTGATGTCACTAATGACTAGCCGTGGGGAATGGGCTAATATACATTAAATCTCTCAAAGCTCAAAGTCGTCGTGTTGGCAAAGTGCGATAAATTCGCGAATTCGGTACCAACTGAGAGATGTCGTCTTCATCTCTTAACCACGGTTAAAAATTACAAGGTCCGTTGCCAATAGTGCTACTATCTTTTTGAAATTTCACGTTATTACACAATCAATCAAAAAGTTTAATTTGGTATAGCATGTGTATATTGATGATTCTAAATTAACCAATATTAATTTATTATAACAATAATATACTTAAATGGTCAATTCCTTCCTTCCTCAGCGGCCGACAGCCCAGTGTAGGTCTTGGCCTGCTCAAGAAGCCTTTTCCAGGTCAGCCTTCTTCTTGCCAGTGTTCTACAATTCTTAGTTCTCAAAACTAGGAGTTCTTTTTCTAGGGCATCAATCCATCTAAGATTTGGCCTGCCCTTTCTTTGTGTGCCAATTGGTTGAGTGAAGATTTTTTTAGGTGGTGGGGTCTTCGTTCATTCTGACAACATGACCTGTCCGTTTAATTCGTTGTATTTTTATGAAGTTAACAATGTCAGATTCATTATATGATTGATAGAGCTCGAAATTTGATCCCCTTAGCAACGTTCCATTTTCCTGAATTCCTCCAAATACAAATCGTAAAATATTCCTTTCGTAGATATTTATCATATTCTCATCTGTTCGAGACATGGACCAAGTTTCACATGCATGAGTTAATACTGATCTCAAAAGACTTTTATACAATAGAACCTTTGTGTTTTTCTATTATTACATTCGATTTCAAATATTTTCGTATTCCATTAAGACTAAATGGTCGGTTAAAAGGTTATAATTGTTACTTGTATACTTTTACCACGCCTTTAATTCATTTCAAAAATAATTTCATTTATGATTTTTGTTTCACCTCTTTTATCCTCTCACAGCATACACGTTGAAAATAGTTGGTTTAACCATTGTTCAAAAAAGTCTAGATTCTTTTCAAACAGCAGTTTTTTGGGCACTACGACAACGTCAATTCAAAGCAAGCCAAACAATTAATTTACTACACGTTTTTACAGAGAAAGGAATTTTTTAAATAGGTAGTTAGAAATTGTTTATTGTATTAGAGTATAAAAACGATTTATTGGTATTGCATGTTGTTATTTAGAGTCACGGTCAATTAAAGAAACACAAACGCCAAGGACAAATTGTTTCTTTTGAATCAAATATACAGTTGTTACAACAGCCATAATGAGAAAACTCTGGCATATCATTTTCTTTTAAGCTTTCTTTGCGATGAGCGCATGTGCATTCAAATATTTTTTAAGAAGTGTTCTTGCAGTATTACATTAAATAGTTTAATTTTTGATTATCTTAGTATTCTAGTCAGATACTTACAAAACATGGATTTACAAACACTTAAATTAAGAGATAACAAAAGGGATTCTTTTTGAGATAAATCGAACTATATAATAAACTCAAGGCTGTTTTCGGTACAAGTACGAGAGCTTGAACTAAACGCGAAGCACATTTTCAGACAGAAAAATGCCTCAAGTTCCATGAAAATTTGCAATATCTTAGATCATACCTCTGTTAACAATATAGTGTTTTTAAAAATTTCAAAATATTCCATGAATATTTTCTTTTTCGTTTTAATACGGGAAGGCGTAGCCCATTAAACATTACGATATAGGAGAAAAAACGCGTGAAACACATTTTATACCAGAAAAAATGAATCAACTCAGTTAAAAATGGGAAGTATGATAAAACATGCTGCTCTTTAAAGAATAGTGAAGCCAGAATATCATATTAATTTTTCTTTTCTTTTATATCTGAAAAAATGTTCCAAATTCGGGTCCTATTCTTTAACATTAACCGAAAACAACAGAAGAATAAACGTGCATGCTGCTTAGCTAATGTCTGATCTTATACATTTCTTTTGGTGTATAGTCTGACGTATGACGCGTATACCTATACTTTTAAACTTTTTTTTTCATTTTTAGGTATATTTGCACACTCTTTTTTTTACGAAGAACCCTGAAATGTGTGGAGGCAATACTTTTATCTTTTGAAGTCTTTTATTCGACGTACACTCATTGCCAAAAAGTCGTCAAAATGAGACGAAATTTTACGTATGTAAGTGCTACTTTGATATAAGTAAATGATTAGAAAATCAAAGAAAAAAAAGGATTCTTTATTGTGTAGAAAAAAGTGCAAATTAACGGATGTTTTAGTACTCTGTTGAACCTTTTCTAGCGCGAATGCTCTATGCAATACGAGCGAGTATTGAGGCAAGCAAGTTCCGTATGATGTCCTGAGACATCTCCTTCCACAATTGCTCTAAACGCGCCTCTAGTTCGACCAAACTCGAAGGCTGTCCAACATGCCATGCCAAATGATTCCAGACATGGTCAATTTGTGACAAATCTGGGGATGAGCAGGCCAGGAAAAGGTGGTAATGTGGTGGAGGCAGTCTTATGACATTCTTGCTGTGTGTGGCCAAGCATTGTCTTGTTGAAAAATAGCTCTTGGGAGCCCAACCATAAGTGGCAACACATGTGGCTGATGGATGTCAAAGACGTTCCACTCGTACGATGCGAAACCGTACTAGGAATTTTAATTTTACTGAAAGCACTCAAGCCAAACAGGCACTCTTGGAATCTTTAACATGCCATATAATCATACGAGATGGACGCTAACGAATCATCGCTGCATGATGAAAATCCACCGACTTGGGCCGGGGTCGAACCCACAAATTTGGGCCTACAAGGCCAATGCCAAACCAACTATGCCACCCAGCTGATCCATAATTATTTTAGCATAAAAATTCCTTTAACGTACTTGCGTACGTTGCGCAAGTATTTGCAGCCTGTAGTATTGGTCAACTCATTCATAAAATAAGTATATGTTGTATAATCGCAGAGGCATTGTAATTCCTCCGTTTGCCCGAGTAATTAATGAATTGATTTTATGAAAAACTGCTTTGCATGCATACATAGAAGCATACAAAGCAATTTTACATAAGCTGTTGGTATGGCGTGTCTTTTAACTTCCACTTTAATGCAATCAGCAATCCCTAATGGAAATTTTCTTGATCAATTAAACACATTACTACATCTCCCTGCTTTTCTCTTAACAACCAAATAATATATCTTGATATTAAACTTTTTTTTAATTGTTGATAACATTTTCTTGCTCAACTAAAATATATAACTTCGAACAAAACTCCTCTTAGTCTGGAGAGTACTTTCCCAGAGAAAACTTCGTTTAAAGTTTTCATCGATTTCTGCGAAAAGGAAGCAACGCCTGAACGAGAAACACTTTCCGGTAATCAACAATTTGTCCAGACGTACAAACGACGGGACGCCGGAAATCTTCAGAATTGGAGTTTTTGATTTTACTGCCACTGACACACGTCGGGGAAAGTGATTACACAGTTTCCCATTCTTTGTTTTCTTACAAAAAGGAAGACTTTTCAAGTTCTCTGACAAAACTTTCATTATTGCTTTTCTTCTTCATCAAACATATATGTCTGGAATTTTTAATTTTTTTTCCATTTCTTTGGTGCAAGCAAGATATATATAGGTCTGGATGTGTTTTACTTAGCTTTTCCATTCTTTCTGTTTGAAATTGAAAGAAAAAAGCAAACTCTCTTGATTTTCAGTGAGTTTTGCTAATAAATATTCTATGGTTTATTTGTAGTATTTTCAGACATTTTATAAATATTTTTTGTCAGGAGAAAATTTTTTTTTCAATCTTTTTCTTTGTATTATAAATAATTTCATGGAGTTTTTTTAAAAAAAAATTACTGTCGCCATTTTTTGTTGCTCTATTTGACGTTTTCGAGTAATACATATTTCTATGTCACCCATCCGGTATAGTGGTTAGCGACGCTGACTGCTGCGCCGTAGGGCCTGAGTTCGAATCCAGGAGAAGTCATGGATGTTTGTAACTGTATAATGCAGGGGTAGTGAACCTTTATGTATCAGCGTGCCATTTTTTCTAAAGAAATGTTTAATGAAGTATAGACGTGCCGCGTCAAATAATTTTGACTTGTGATTATTGGGAAAATAATAAAACTAAGTACTGACACAACTCAAAACTCTATTTATTTCGAAAAAGTACATTTCGCACCTTTTAGTAGTAAATATTTCAGTTATACGTGTAATTCAAAATAAAGTAATATTAGTGCGATTTCTGTTGCTGCTGATTAGATGAAAAATAGCTTATATTAGGATTATAAGATATTACTTTCAGCAAAATGCATTCTGAATTGGAGTCATCGGTCAAACAGTTTCTAAGCGAGCTTTTAATACTATTCATCTCTGAAAATAATGACTTGCAGGCGTGGGTAGATGAAATTATGATTAAAATACACTCAGGAACATTGAAAATAGCGACCCAAGAAGGAAGCTAAGTACAATCGCGAAACTTTGCAAATAAATACAGCGTAATGTGATATGCAAATGATCCAAGTTTTGTGCCAATACGCATGCTCATACACGCCGAGGTGGCGCTACAATCAAGAAGAGGGTACTATATAAGCCAGCGCAAATTCGAAGATTCATAAACGTGACGATTACCCGCCGATTGTAGGAAGACTTTGTTAAGCGAAACATGCCAGGTAAACGTGCTAGAAGACATTTCTCACAGTTAAGCGAGTTTGAGAGAGACCTGATCATCGGGATGAAAACTGCAGGCTGGTCGACGCGCCGTGTTGCTGGCCAGGTGGATCGTTCGGAGTGTGCCGTTAGAAATTGTTGGAAGCAGTGGACACGAGAAGGTACCCACGCGCGGAAAACCGGGTCTGGAGCGACCTGGAAGATCACGAGGAGAGAGGATCGAAGGATCGTGCGGCAAGCATTGGTGGATCCCACAGTGTCTCGTTCAACGATACGAGCAGACGTAGGCGTAGCAATTGTTCCACAAACAATTTCCAGACACCTTGCAGAAGCAAATCTTAAATCCAAGCGCCCTGTCCGAGCACTCCCTTTAACACCGTAACATCGGCAACTGCGTCTACAGTGGTGCCAAGCCAGATCAATGTGGAATGTGACAGATTGGCAAAAGTTTGTGTTTAGTGATGAATCCCGGTTTGTTTTGGGGACAGATGATAACCGTGTACGGGTGTGGAGGCGCCCTGGTGAACGGTACAATTCCCCCCACACTGTTCTACGTCACACTGCCCGCACAGCTGGTGTAATGGTCTGGGGGGAGCCATAGCCTATGATAGCCGGTCCACTTTAATTGTGATGCGTTGAACCTTAACGGGCCAACGTTACGTTGATGATACTCTTCGACCCCATGTAGGACCTTTCCTAAATGGTCTCCCAGGGGCAATTTTCCAGCAAGATAATGCTCGTCCTCATACAGCAAGAGTTGCTCAAGACTTCCTTCCTTCCTCATTTTCAGACTCTTCCATGGCCGGCCCTCTCCCCGATTTGTCCCCTGTAGAGCACGTGTGGGATCAGCTAAAACGGCGGATGCCATCGTGTCACTCTGTACATGATTTAGAGTTGGCTGTTCAAGATTTGTGGGCCCATCTACCTCAGGACAACATTAGGTGTCTAATCAACTTAATGCGGACCGTGTGGGGCCATGTATTGCAGCTGGAGGTAGTCCAACGCGAAATTGAAGTTGCCCAGTATTTGTATCGTTGCACACCCTGTATTCGTTTAATTGTCTTGTTTTTGAGATCAAGTGAATCTCTCATCTGTGTCATTATGTGTATTAAATTTCATTTCAATCCGATGCTTTCTCCTTGAGTCGCTATTTTCAATGTTCCTGAGTGTAGATTACCGAGCTTCTTCAAAAAGTTGAATGTGTCTGAAATCGAATTCCATTTTTCCGAAATTTCATTATTAGCATTTTTACTTGTATTGCATGTTAATCTTTCTATTTCAATCAATTCCAACTTGTTTCAACAAATTTTTGAATCCATATTAAACTAGACTGGAAATTAGTTGCATTTTAAAATTTTCAATTTCCAACTAATCGAATTGGGACAAGCTCAGTTTATTATAAGAAGTCACATGAGAGTCATAAAAAAATTGAGCGTTTCCGATAATTCTTTGAACTGAGAAAACTGCAACTGATTACTCGCGTTCGTTCGTAATACTTCATACTGAACTTGTTATTTTGAATTAAAATGCAAACCGATTTGATCAGTGGCGTACCAAAAAATATTGTGTCACGATGCCATTAATGGCACACGTGTCAGTGGTTTGCCATCTCTGGTATAGTGCCTTTGCGGCATCGGGGTACTCTAAATAGCCGTCGATTCGCAAGTTCTCTCGTGGGGTTGGTGAAAGGGGAAGAGAAGTGGGAGGCCCCTGATCCTCCATCAGGATATTCTCCCTCAAAATTGGGGTGGAATTGAGCTAAATCGTACTGTCCCTTGTATGGTGCTCAAGGCTACGGATAATGACAGATGTACATCCAGCCCCTTGCCAAGATGAATTTTGTGGGTCTCGATCTGACACCATCGATTTGATGGCATTGCAACAACAACTTATTTCTATTCTTCATTGCCAATACGCTATGTATTTTTGTACCATGGTAAAATGGCCAGGCCGTCATGTGAGTTGACGCGCTCTTTATATTCTCCTTCCTCCAATATGAGGATTTTGTGATCTGATAGAATTAACGTACATCAACCAAATTGCGAGACGGATTCCTTATGGAATTTAAATCTGCACTTCTACTATAAAATGTGCCGCCAGGCCAGTATGGTAGTTATGGCACTAGAATTGTAATCGAGTGAGCTTGGATTCGAATCCCGGATAAGGCATGAATGTATTTTGGAAAAAGAAGTTGGACTTAAGTCTGAATGGATTCCCGTCTCGAATGAAAAGCAGAGCATCCCTTCTGTTCTATGCTGGGATCATTATTTGTAATAGTCTATATTCTTCTGTAATTGTATTGTACGTTTCTGTTCATCTATCTCTCGTTTTTCGCATGTATCCCAGGATGAAACGCACAACAACTGCAAAATGCACGCTGTCATGACCACTCGGCACTACACAGTCGTTCTAAGTTTAATTGATAGCTTGATAATCTTGCAGTACGAGGTTACACGGGAGCTACTAGTGACAGACCCATGATTTTGAACTCATTCTACTTATAAGGACGATACATGAATTGCATCCCTCTCATCAAATTTCCCCACCACGTCAATGTAAGGACTTTGATTTTTACATTGGAAACATCTTTAAGAAAATATTCAACGGATTTTCATTGATAGCATGATGCCATCCCATTGCTTGATAGTAACATTTCTGTGATTGTTGAATCATTTATGTCCCGTTTATCTCCAAAAAGATTCAGCATAAAGGAAGCCGCATAGTATTTTTAATTATCCTTAGTTGAACCGTATGTGGACAATTAACTTTGATGTGAGCATGATATTCACATAAAAGCAGTAAAATGAAAATATGGGGATGTTTTTTCTGATAAACTGGTCATTCAAATAGTGTAACATTCGAAAGCTCTGAGGAATTAGCAATAAAAAACGATAAACATAGTAGGTGGTCTTATTTGCTCCCAATCGGTTCCTAGTAAAATAAGCATTTTCTGCAAAGGTTCAACTTAAAAGAAACAACAGAAGGGGAATAAAACATATTCTTTCAGATTATGTTTGGTTGAATTTGGTTTGGTTTAGTTTGGCATTAATGCAAAATATTGAACATGGCATATTTTGTAGCATGGCATATCGAATAGTCTTTGGGACATGACAAGATGAGCTCTCAGGAGTTCTCTTGACAAAAAAAAGGTGTCGGTGTGTGTGTGTGAGTCCAATACATAGACTACATAGACCAAGGGTGGAAATTAAGTCGATCGGGGTCGACCGGTGGACTGCCAAGACATTTTAGAGTGAACGTCTGAACATTAGCAATTAGTAATTATATACCGAAATATTCAAGATTGTCTGACAGTATGCAGACTAAATTTTCTACTGACTATATATATATATATATATATATATATAAATATGAGAACCAATTTTATCTGAAAATGTTTTATTTTTTAATGAATTTGAATTGTTTCGTAACAAATACGTTACTTGATATTACTATACTTTTTGGTTATTATTAGTATGTTTGAATTTTATGTTTTGCATTAAACACGGTTTTTAAAGTGTAAGTTAATTTTATTGTAATTATGTAGGTAAATACATATTCTGTGTATTTATTATTAAGTTATACTAAATATTGCAGACCTTCTTGGCTCGCCCCATCTATGCCACCGCACCACCTTGAAAAAATAAGAAGTATCCCGTACCCTGGAAAAGTTTGCCCGCCTCTGACATAAACGAACGTTGCCTTTTCTTCTACTTCCACAAGGCCAATGAGATATCAATGACTGAATGTTGCCAACTTTATTAACTCTCTGAAGGATCCTTTGAGACTGGCAAAGACATCGGATCAAGTGTTTAGTTGCTTATTTCAGATCAGTTAAGGAACAAGTGAATGGAATCGATGGGTGGGCAAAGGATTTGAGCCAATAATCTGACGTTCCACAAACATACCGCTTTACTGTGCTTTAGATTAGTGCTCCACAACCTTTTTATCGCTGCGGACCGGTCATCGTTTGATAATTTTACCGCGGCCCACTGAGGGTGGGTTACGTTGATTGTTTATATTTTAGATTGTTTTTATTTAACAATTTTTTAAATATGCCTTTTTCAGAATAAAATATAGTGACTCCAAAAATGAATAAAAGGGATTTAATGTGGAATTTAAAGTGATTTCCGTGGAAAGTTGCGCAAATCCGAGAGAAATGCACCACTTCAAGGCTGTTTTCGCCATACGTACAAGAGCGTGGCTTTGACGCGGGGCACATTTTTAAACAGAAAAAATGCTTTAATTTTTATAAAAATTTGTGACATTGTAACTCATTCATTTGTTTATAGTATAACGTTTTTAAAATTTCAGAATATTTCATAAATAATTAGTTTTTCCATTTGACATGTAAAGGGGTAGCTCATTTAGCATTATAGTATAGAAGAAAAAATGCGAAACACATTTTATAAAAGAAAAAATGTGTCAACTCGTATAAAAATGAGTAATATGATAAAATAAGTGATTCTCTACAGCAGGGGTCTCCAACGTAACTGACCTCGTGGGCCACTTCGGAAAAACTTTACAATCCCGCGGGTCGCATATAAAAATATATATCTTTATATTAGATTTGGATCCATTGCAAACATTTGTTGGAGTGAAAATTTAAAACAGACTGATATATTATTGTTGTTTTCATTGTTTTTCATGTTTACAAACATAGATAAATAATAATAACACAATAGTCAAATAATGTTTAATTTATTTAATTAGTGAGATATTTGTGTTTCCCAACTCTTTCACTTAGTTTTTGCAAGTCGACCTCAATGCATGTGTATTTGCGTATCGTAATTGATGTTGCAGATTTTCGTGCGTTAAGTTCGAGCACGATTTACGTTTGATAAATTTGAATTTAGAAAAAAAAAGATTCGCTGTAACAGAAACAGCGTGATAAAATAATAACAGTTATGGGATTTATTTCTTACAAAACACACACACACACTTTTTAAACAAAAAATACGGTACAAAATAGTCGAATTTTGTAAAGTTCTAAATAATCTCACGGGTCGCGAGTTGGACACCCCTGCTCTCCAGGATAGTGAAGCCAGAATATAATATTAATGCTTGAGTACTTTTATATATGAAAAAATATTCATCATTTGAGTCCTATTCTTTAACATTAGCCGAAAACAGCCTTAAATAAAATGGCAATAGTTTAATGTTCTTTAGGCTGCCCGGCACCATTTAATCCACGGACCGGGGGTTGCGCATCAATGCCTTAGATAACTGAGATGAAAAAGAATTCTTCCTCGGGTCAGTTATTAGGCGCTCTTACTTCCAATTATTTCCTTTGATTGGAGGAGAATGGGTCACCGCAACCTTATAATTGTAAACCGTAATCAAATATTAAACCTTAAACTATTTTTAACCATCAAAATTCTCACTTAATACTATGTGAGCATTTTGAGGATTCTTTTTCGTAAATACTCTTTTATTCCACATGAAGAATTTCAGGTAGATTTGATAATTTACATCACATTGTGAAGCAGACACAATTCGCAACTGACCACGCAATGCTGAATCGTGGTCCAGTGACAAGGACGAAACACTCTTCCGCTCCGAACTTCCATAACAGGCCAACGGAAAGCCTTTGAGCCACATAACAGATTTAACCCATATCAGTCCCTTTCCATGGCGGGTCTTCAGTGGCGATAGGTTTCGAACCTACTGCCAGACGAAATCAACCACGAGTTAACAACCACGACTATATTCAGATGATGAGGATGGTACCTGAGCTGACGATCCATTTTCTAAGTGAGGAAATTTAGACAATTTCTCTAATGTGTCTCACCCCATCAAATTATGATCAAAACTCAAAGATTTGATGCCAGTAATGTGTATGATATATCATCATTCTGTAGAGGGTAAAATTGCTTACAAAAACACATTCCTAATTCACACACAATTACCAATTTATTCATTTTAAATCAACTCATAAATTGTCGTGAAGAGTAAGAATGAATAACTTATTTACAAAGTAGATTCTTACGCCAAACGACTTTATCTAAGCATTTATTCTAATCAGATTATTATATAAAAAAGCTAATTTTATTGTTTAAAAATAAAAACAATGTAGAAAAAACGGGGAGACTATTGAAAAGGATGCTCGAAGAGGAAAAAAAGGACAAAAGAAAGAGTGCGGAAATGCGTGTGAGTCAGATTGCTCATCAAGTGGTTTTACCCATCTCACGAAACCGCAGGACTCTTCAAGAGTACTTAAAGAGGGAAAGCCAATGATTATTATCTGGATGAGTCAAAGGCTTCTGGACATTCACAACCTGTAATCAAATTATCAATAATTCACTAAATCCTGTACTTAATGTTTGAAAATATTAGCTGTCAGCACACTTTGAATATAAAAGAGATTCTTTTTTTATCTTCGTGATTTAAGGGAAGAAAAAAGTAGCTCGTTAAGTAAGAGGTCTTAAACTCTCCAAACAATCAAGCAGTCGACCATATCTACAAAATATGATTTAAGACTTAAAATCAAAAGTAGAGATAACTTCTTCAATTTATATCCTTTAAATTAATGACATTTTCTTATCATCAAGGGTATTTTCAGAGATGTCTTCAAGCATGGACCCGGGCCCAGGGCCTTACCTTCGGCGGGGGCCCCGTTTCGTTCTCGACTCAATCTTAATAAGATAGTGAGCAGGATAATTTTAATGGTCAAATATTATTCTCGTACGTATTCCTCGAAAAACAGAGAATTTCAAACTGCATGTCAACTGGCAAAAATGGCACGACTGTATTATAGTATGTCTAGCCTTGGCCCAGTACCATAAACAATCATTCAATTCATTGAGTCGAAATGCGATCATCGGTTGAGCCGGTTTGTCAGATTGTGAGTCGTACTCATTTATTTGTTTCAAATTATTACCGTTTGTACGAGTATTTGACACTGCATGCTATATACTGTTTACTTTTACAGGGATGGCCTACTTTTCCATAGGGGACCAGGGCTGCAAAAAAATCTTAAGAATTCTCTGGGTCCAGGGCCTCAAGAAATCTTAAGATGTCTCTGGGTATTTTCACGGGTATAATTGAATTCTGCGAGTACAGCCCATATGAAATATATAATTAACAGATCTTTCTGTAACAGAAATATTACAGTTGCGTACAAAAAGTGTTAAATTTAAAATAAAAACGCTTTCTATATAACTTCAAAGAAAAAAAATTGTGAGAAATAAACTCTCTAAATATTATTTCTAAATTTACCAATTCATAGTTGAACAAATACACACACACACAAAGTAATTCAGGTTTTAATTAATGTCTTTCTGGGGAACTGTTTAAAATCTATTGTGTACAAAAAGTCAGCATTCGGCTAGAATCTTTAAGCCACGGTCAGTTCGAATCCTTGTATCGTAATCTTGAAGATCCACCGTGTAGAGGAACTGATGAAAGTAAAATTTAGCGATGCTTAAAGTCCTTCCCATTAAAGTAGTGAGGAAATAGTGAGAGTACCAGGTAAGATGTCAATCCCTTGACTGTGGATGAAAATTCCGAGGTACTTTCACTAATATAATGTGGCCGCGGTATCCCAGAAGTCAAGGTATCGGATCATGGCAGACAGTTCGAGCCCAGTACCACTAAAGACATGCCGTGTAGGGGAGCGATGCCCGTTAATTCTGTCGAGAGCTCAAACGTCCTCCCGTTGGTGTGGTGTGGTAATAAAATAAAAATAATTCTGGCAATCACAGAGAACCAAATTCTACAAAACGATTTTCACTCTACGAAACATACTGGACATGCTTGAAAATGCGTCTATACTATCTTTCCTGCACAGCTTCGAAATTGGTTCGGTTACCATAATTGTTGCACTTATCAGTCTTCGGAAAAAAGTGCGAAAATTAATCGCGCCAACTAGTGACCGATTCTGCATTTTAGCCAAAAAAATTAAGGTATTTACGGATAATCGCAACAATCACCAACGTTTAAGATAACTCGCCAAGTTGGCAATCCCATTTTCGCATGTGCTGTATGCGCTGAATTGGCAATCATGGGATTTGTTTCATATAATGTTTTCAATATTGGTTGCGATAACACTTAAGTACCAAAATTAACTATAGTAAACGTAATAAAAGAGAGGGTAACACAATCACAGTACTGAACATTAAAAATTAAGGTAACCATCTTCTAATATTATCTCCCAACTTAGCGAACGCGCGTAACAACTTGGCGCGTAGTTCACTAATATCAAATTAGTGCCAAAAACATTAAATTTTAAAAAAAAGTATATTTAAACGTGTTGTTGTTAAACGTAACGCAAAAGACAACAAATCATTAATACTTTCCAGAAACCACAATCACTCTATTATGTAATAAAATTATTTTTTCGGTGGTTTAACAAACAATGACACATCACCTAATGACAGACATTAAAGTACACCGATGAGTAGTTAAAAAAACAATATCACGAAATGGAGTCGGACGTGACTCAACAAAACAAGGGGTCAAACGATCACGGTTTAAGTGAAGGAAAAATAATCGGAAAAATTATAAAGAGAATTAAAATGTTAGACAAAAAAGACAAAAAAAAAGTTAGCAATGCGATTACGAAAAAATAACAAATGCTATACGGAAAAACAAATCAGTGCAAGACTTTTTGTTGCCTTACGACCTTGAAGGTATTCTTTGTTGTCAGAAAACAACAAATACAAAATATGAACGCATTAAAACTTTTTTGCTCTGAAAAAAATGCATATTCTTCAAAAAATTGAAAGATTGCCGAATCTTTTGAATCCGAACTCTTGAAAGGAAATTAGCATTATTGTCCAGCGAAAGGCTGAGAAAAGCAAAATTTACTACTGAATGTAATGTTTAATTTAATGAATTTGGAATAAAAAATCTTTTTAACAAAAAGCTGTGGGATCCCTCACGCTATCAAGTAAAGAATTAATTTTATGGGATGACGACATTACAATGGTTAAAGAATTATTTTCTCCGAGAGGATTAGTAGAAAGTCGCGAATAGGACCCGCGTCACAAATGGAATGGGCTAAATCAGGGGTCGGCAACCTATGACACACGTGCCACATGTGGTACACGGTGCAATTCTCAGTGGCACTCTGCACTTCTCTACACATTTGTCAATTTTAGAGTGGATGGAAGTTAAGAAATTTGTAATGGAACTTATATATTTGTCGAACATCTTTAGAATTATGGACATTTACGGAATTACAAAAAGTTCTGAAAGATTATTCTAAAGATAAATTTGTAAATTATTGAATATTATTACTGGAGATGGAAGATAGTTTGAAGAGAGGAAATTGCATGTACTCTGTTTTCCGCTTTTGGTTCTACATATCAAAGTAAAAAAAAATTCCTCATAGGAAAAATATATTTCCGAGTCCGGAAAAAAATTGCTTAACAACTAAATACTCAAGGGGGGCGGACTTTTCCAGGGCATGGGCTACTTCTTATTTTTTCAAGACATTGCGGTCCACGTAATGGCGTAGGTCTAGTGAGCTAAAAGAAGGTCTACAATACAGTCGGATCTCCATTTGACAACCCCCTATTTTGCGAGATTTTTCCTGGAACCAAGAATATATTTTACGATTTTCTTCCTAAAATAACCTCCAAATAGCTTTTTCAGTTTAACGAAATTTTCTCTAAATTCGATTATTTTCCTCCGTATTTTAAAAATATTTCCAGAACCTTCGTATGATGAAAAGCTAGTTATAAATCTAAATGAAAGTGGTCACCACAATATGTCTTAGAAGTCCTAGTGCCTACCCCGGCTCTATATCGCGTCAAATTGAAAGTCACAAATTATACTCCTGATTTTGTGATATAGAAGTAGAGCAGAGCAAGCACTAGGTTCACAATCAAATTTTTAATTATCTTTTTATTTAATTATAATGAAGGAAAATACGTATATTTCATGTTGCCTATATCTTGTTTTGATAACTATGTTTATATATACATAATATATGTACAGTTTTAATTTTTTTACTTTGTTGAAGATACACTTATATATTTTATGCTGTTTATTTTTATACAAAGAAATATCGTTAAATGATGCAAACTTAAAATATAATAAAACTGTGTAAATCTAAATTATTGACCTCTGTCTAAATTATTGACCTATCGAATTGTTCAAAAATTTCAAACTGTATGGCACGCTGAATAATATTGGTAGATTGGTTTGGCACGCCACATATAAAAGGTTGCAGACCCTTGGGCTAAATTCACGTGACATTATAGTCACATGATAACTACAATCATATGTTTCTAGCCAATAAGTTCATGAGCTTTGCTGTTGCCAGTTTTTTGCTTTAAGCAGAAACTTTCTCTAAAAGAGAGCGCATATTTTTGTCAACAATAGCAACACAAAATACACGCACAATACAAGACTTTTTAAAATTTTGAAAAATTTTATGAAGTGTTTTAAAATACTTGAGCATTTTTATCCAACTATCAAATTTGATTTGAAATTTCATCTAGTTTTTACAAGTAGAACAGGTACAAGTCCAATGTCAGATTTGAATTCAATGGAGAACATGAGATTGCTTTTATCATGTGACCTTCATGAATTTAGCCCATTGAACCAACCCATTGTGGTGTTGAGTGTAATAATTATAGTAGTGGGATATACCAGATCAAAGGACTTCGTCACTTAATCGTGGTTCTGAGTCCCGAGGGCCGTTGCTAGCAATATTTGTGATGTTTTAATGCGACATTTTTTAAACACGGAGTTCATTTAATCATAAGGTGTAACGTCACTTCTCCGAACATCGAGAGTGGTCGGCATCTTTGTTGGACCCGACACCCACACGTGCATCTTGCAGCTGCAGCGCAACCCCTTTTTGACCCCCGAGGAATCTAACCCCGTCGACTGGAAGATGAGAGAGATGCTTTGAACTTGCACGGGAGCGGTGGCCAACGAATCCTCCTCTCACAAAATATTGGACTCTAACAATCTATAATTAAGTTTAATAACTTTAATATATCATTTAGTAAATAATATTCAATAGCTGTGGCGTAAATAAATTCCATATTTTAATTAACCAAGAATACGCTACCGTTATTCTTTCAAACGTTACATAAGGGTTAATGAGAATTCAAGGTGGCCGTGGTAATCTAGTGGTCAAGGCATCCGATCGTGGCTGGCGTGTCATGAGTTCGAGCCCAGTACCACTAAAGACACGCCGTGTAGGGCAGCGATGCACGTTAAATATGTCGAGAGCTTAAACGTCCTCCCGTTGATGTGGTGTGGTAGTTAGGCTCAGGTGTCGTCCTCGTCACTTGACCATGGTTCAAAACTACGAGGTCCGTCGCCAAAAGCTCTTGAGTAACTGAGCAGTGCGACGTTAATATTCATTCACTCATAAGAATTCAAACAGCTCACGAAACTTGTACTAGAGAATATTTATTCTTTACTTGGTAAACGGTAACGGTTATACATTTACGTGGAACCTTAGAGAAAGCTCTATTATTATATCATAATTAGTTGAACAGAGAATAATTTGTGAAAGTTACATAGAAATAAATAGCAGTCCACATCGAGTGCAGCGCAACAACGCTGGTGGAGGGGGAGTGGGAAAGCACTCTCCCAGTTGATTTAGTTTCTGTTTCACTTTCGTAGGAAAGCGAAGAGAAAATGACGTCACATCTCCATGCCAATAAGCCCGTCTTTCATCCGGCTGCCGCATCTCGGCGGAATGAGGAGAGAAGAGATAAAACTCTTTAATAACAAGGATTAAGAGAATATTATTTTTAAGTCCGTTACACGTTACCTCTTAAATAAGTGCGTGCGGTTATTGAAAGAAAATTTGAAAAAAAGATCATGAGAGGAGTTTGAAAAAAAGATCATGAGAGGTGAAGTTGCCGCACTAAACGCGATCAAGAGCTTGCATGGAGCGGGAGGGGGAATAATTAGAGAGAGTGAAGTCTTGCAAAAGAAAACAACTAGTGTAACAATAAAGCATTCTTTACTTAGTGACTACTTTTTAAATCTCACAAATTTCCTTTTTATAAACGTATATGTTTGTAAGTACAATTCTGTTAGTTGCAATCATCAAAGACTTCCCCTTGCAATGTACCATTCTTATTCAGGGCAAATGTCTTTAAATATTCATACCTTGAAGAATTATGCATACATCAGCGTTTCTCAAACTGTGGGGCGCGTCCCCTTAAGGGGGCGTGATAACCCTACAAAGGGGGAGTATTCAATAGTCGAAAACAAAAGATAATTTAAAAGAATTGCTAATTTACTGAAAGTAAAGAAGCAAAATACATTGTGATGTAATAAAATACACTTATAAATGTATCAGTGCTGCTCAATGTATTTGTTAACTAATTTAACAATTCTAAGTTAAGAGCAAATTGAATAAATACTAGTGACTTCATGGGCTTGTCATAAATAAAACTATACACAAAATTCAACATGTATCTTGATGATTTGTACCAGTGGCGTAACGTACACTCCCGGAATTCCCTCATTGCGGAAGGGGGCAGTGATTCTAGAAGACCCGAAGCCTGACTGATGTCCTGCACGTATTTGAGCTTAAGGCTCAAATCCTGATTTTGTAGGGGGAGGGGGCAATATTATCCATTACGCTACTGATTTGTGCGATTTATAATTATTCCCTTAACTACCAATTAAAAGTTATGCGATTAGCTCATCAATGGCACCATTTTCCACATAAGCCCGCATATGTGGTGTATTGGGGGGAGGAAAGGAATAAAAATAAGCAAATTCTCTGAAATAAGTTAATTCTTCGCAAATAATGTCACGGTCATTTTATTCAATTCCAAAGCCTTCGAAATAATTTCATGGATAGCAGTGCACAGAAAAGATCGTACTTCGAAAAGACGTATATATACGTCCGGGGTAATTAACACACTAGCTTAGCGAGACGCTTATATACGCAATGGGCACTTAAGAGGTTAAAGTCGTACTGTAGCTTTAGTGTCAAAGTATATTATTATTGAATTCAATACATTGTTATGGTACGAAGGGGGGGGGGGCGATGAAAATTATGATTAAATAGTGGGTCACGAGTGTTGAAAGTTTAAGAAGCACTGACATACATAGTAAATGATGCTTGTAAATTAACAAAATTTCTACTTTCCTTTTAATCTTTGTTATTTTCTGCTTTACATATTTGTATATAAAGTTCAACAGTTAGTATTTTCTCAGCAAAAATCACCCTACCTTACCAAATTAATAACACAGAGAAGAAATCGCAAAGTATTCCTTTAAAAGTTATTCAGCATGCAATCGATAATACTATGTTCACAGTATTATTTTCATGTAAGAATAAAAGTGATTGAACAATTAACTTGATTGAATTCACCTTAAAAGAACTAATGTCATCACACTGTCTTGAAGAGTGAAACTGTCATGTCTAGAAGGAAATATATTTTTTTTGTGTTGGTGACACAGAAAAGACAGTTTTAAATCTTCTGGGAACCCTACGGTCGTATTTGTATGGATAACTTCTTTAGTATATAATTTCTCACATTTCTAGAACATTATGCAATATTTTGGGGAAATAGGAACAGATTTATGTTAATTTTAATTTGTAGGAATTGAAAATTAGCATTGCAGTTCTTTCAAGACATGAAGTGTAATCGATATATTCATGAGAGAGAAATCAGAGACTTACTATTTAACGATATCCACGTAGCTGAAGGAAAATGCGTTTTTTTTTTGTTGTTTTTTTATCACGGAATTTGCAACTTTTATTTTATTCAGACAACTCGTTGACATAATACCGAGTATTTTAACGTTTTCTATACATACATATATATATATTGTTGTTTTTACACGTCTATCGACGATTAAAACTAAATATAGAAGTAATTATGTCTAAATCAACAAGAATAAAGATCACATTTTGATAGAACGAGGAAACAGAGCAGGATATTTTCCATGAATTTAACCCGGTGCTTGTAATAACTCTAAGCTGTGTAATTGAACCTTCCTCCAGTTTCCTTTTTATAAATTCTTGAAAAAAATTTATTTCACAAATTTTGAGCAATATTCTCATAAAAAAGTTGCAAGAGCTTAAAACATTCCTGAAAGTCATTTTCCGACCTAATTTTCATATACTTTTATATTTCTCTCTTTCAAGTTTTGTTTTCATTTTTGGAAGCAAGAGAAATTATTAACCCTAAACTGATGCTTTCATTGGGCAAAAATTATCAAGTCACGAGGATAGATACACTATCTATCAGTTGCAATATCGTAAGGGTGGTCGTTTCAGCCTTTTATACATGACGTGACGCATATACAGAGGACAGAACCCGCGACCTTCGGTTCCGTAAGCACGTAACATACCGCTAGACCAAAATAATTATTTCAGTCCAGAGGCTGTTACTGGCTTATGTAAATGATACTGCTACACACTACCCCTACCAGTGAGTCGGTGGATAGGCGAATAAATGCTATAGTTGTTGTGGCGAGCGTGTTGCACGAACAGTTGATGCTGTTAATTGGAGAAATTGCGTCAAGTAAAACTGACGAGTTGGCTGCGTAAGGTGAATCTGACGAGTTTGTTTTGCTTCATCAAGTGAGTATGGAGAGTTTTTTAGTTGCTCTTTTTGCGGGTAGATGGCGCCAAGACAGATCAGAAAGTTGCCTTTTTCTGAATTCAGCCAGGGTCACCAATGATGGGGCGCATATCCGGAGGACAGAACCCGCGACCTTCGGTTCCATAAGCACGTAACATACCGCTAGACCAGCGTTTCTTAAACTGTGGGGCGTACACCCCTTTAGGGGCATGATAACTCTACGAGGGGGGCGCGAGCATATTGAAAAGTCGAAAACAAAAGGTCATTTAAAAATTATTAATTTACTGAAAGTAAACAAGCAAAATACTTTCTGATATAATAAAATATAGAATACACATTTACATTGATATAATATACTTATGCATACATCAGTACTGTATAATGTATATTTTATTATTAATTTAACAAATACTAAGTTAAGAACAAGTTTAACAATTATCAGTGACCCCATGGGCTTGTATTAACACTTGTCTTTATAATTTATACGGTTTATAATTAATTCCTTAACTGCCGATTAAAAGTTACGTGATTCGCTCCCAATGCCACCGTTTACCACGCAGATAGTGTATTTTGATGTTTTTTTAGAGGGAAGGGGGAGGAGAAAAGAAATAAATAAGCAAATCCTCTGAAATAAGTAAATCCTTCGCAAACACTGTTAAGGTCCTTTTATTGCAGTCCAAAGCCTTCGGAATAGTTTTATGGGTGGCACTGCACAGAATAGATCGCACTTCGGAAAGACGTATATATACGTCCAGAAAATTAATGCTTTGGCTGAGCGTGACGTTTATATACGTCGGTTGCACATAAGAGATTAAAGTCGTATTGTAGCTTTAGTGTCAAAGTATAGCATTATTGAATTCGATACATTGTTGTTTTATGGAGGGGGGCGCGATGAAAATGATGATTGAATAGTGGGTCGCGTCTATTGAAAGTTTGAGAAGCACTGCGCTAGACCAAAATGATGGCTTCAGTCCGGAGGTGGTCACTGGCTTATGTAGATGATACCACTACATAAGCAAGCAAGATACTTCTTCTGTAGTACCAGCTTTTTTGTCCGATTTACAGATGTCATAATCGCTGGATTGTGTGCAGTAGCATAAAACTGAAGCGGAATCAGTCTTCCCGTCGTTGTAATAGCAAGGCCAATGTATTATGATGGGTTTTGCGCTTCTCACAGGTGTATTTTATAAAATCATGTAGATGGGAAGTAATCTTCCCAAGGCCCACGAAAGGGTTAAAGTATTCGACTATATCGAAAACACTGATTTCCGGCTGTAAAAGTGAATTTTATCTGTCATCCAAACTTTTCTTTTTCCAAAACAGTTCACATATTGTTCGTATTACTTATTTACAACGATTTTTAAAATACTGTAACGTCGGGAGTAGCTAACCATCAATAAATTGTCACAGCCTAATATGAAAATAAAAGGATTGTTTATTTGCTAAACAATTTGTTAGTGAAGCAATAGATTACAGTTCATGCGCCAAGCCGGTGCATTCAGTCTCTCTCTCTCTCTCTCCTATTCTTCAACGCCACCGGGGCGTTCATCGTCTTTCCTTCCTTTCCACTCCAATCTCGGACCAAGTCATTTTCTTTAGCGCTCTCCTCAAGTTCCATCCAGCCAGGGCTCTCTTCCAGTCCGTTCCAACCAGGGCTCTCCTCTCATGTTCTCTCGTTCTAGGGCAGGGCTTTTTCTTTTTCTCCATCCAGGGCAGGGCTCCTCTTCCTCGTCTCCTGAAAAAAAAACCTTTTAAACACCGGGGGTGGGTCCACAACACGCCCTTCGTCCCTTCTTATTGGCAGGCCACAAAAGTGTCTCTCGGCATCCCTCGTCCTATTTGTGCGTAACACACCAATACACACCCGGGCCGTCTGGCCCAAGGCGCCATAATTCTTCTCCAACATCTGGAGACACTTGTCCATCACACCACCTGTGTCCTATTATCCCATTCTCTCGACACCGGCCGAGGCGACGGGATTCTTTTAAGACAGGCTTCGCCTATTGTCAAAGGGGTGCCAGCTCTCCTTTACCATTATGGCTGCCAGTCTGGGTGTCGGCACTCCCCGAGTTTAAACAATAAACAATGGCCCCTTGGCCACTTGCATTTGTCACATAACATCTGGATGAAGCTATAAAACTTATCGTGAATCGAAGGATGGGGATTCACAACAATCGACGGCGTCACAATACAGTCGAACCTCCATATTACGAACCTCTATATTGCGAATTTTTCTATATAGCGAACTTTTTCTTGGAACCAAGAACATTTCACGATTTTCTTTGTAAAATAACCTCCCATTAGCGAAGTGCATTTTCTATATAACGAACTTTTTCTCTTGTGATTCAATTTTTTTCTCCCTAGTTTTAAAGTATTTCTCGACATTTCAAATTATTCTCTCTTTTAACACATTTTATGGTGGTCATAAATCTTGAACTGGCTTTTATTAGGTGCCTAATTCGTCGAGAGCAACAGAATTCTGGGCGTTTCATCCAAGAAGTGTAACCTTTATACACCATTGTGCAGTTCACTGGATACATCTTCGATATCCCTTTTCACCCTCAGTGGAGTTATCTTGTATCCTTTAACTAGTCTCCGTTCATTTGTAGAGTTGATCAGCCGTACCGTAACTTCGTTTCTAGAAGCTCGAAAATGTCAAAAAGTAAGTGTTTGAGCATTAAAGACAAAAATTTAATTCTTCAGGAAATGGATAAAGGCGTCGAGAAACGTTCCTTGAAATTTTTCTTCTTTTTTTGATAGATAAGATATATAAGACAAACATAAATTTATTTTCAAAAATGTGTGAATAATTACTTTTTTTAATATATAGTGTCTAAGAATTTAAAATATTTTTGATGTGGTTTATAAGGAAAATTTAAAGATGAGCCAAGCGAATTTTCTATATAACAAACTTTTGGGGGGATTTAGAGACTTCGTTATATAGAGGTCCAACTGTATATATTTCTTGATCAATTATGGTCCTTTATTATATATGAAACCACAATTCGGCTGTATATCATCCAACTTCACTTTCTTCTCAACATTGATTTTCACAAAAATTCTCCACCGTTACAACATTATACCTCAAAAACTAATAGAGATATTTGCATAAAAGTTTTAGCGCTTGTTTCATATAAAGGCATTGAAATGAAACGAAAGTTTTGCTGCTAATGAAATACTTTTTCGATTATAGGTAATTTTAGAAAAACCAAGTTGTAAATTTATGAGAAAATGCATATTTACACATATTTTTAGGGATAACTTGGTTGCATTCAAAACTTCTTGTTAGATTTTAATTCATTTTTTTATTATTATTATTCTATAGTAAAACTTGTGTGTACAAAGAAATACAGTATTGCTGTATAAAAATTATGTCATTTAATCATAAGGGTTTATGAGAATTTAAGGCGGTCGCGGTAGCCTAGTGGTCAAGGCTTCGGATCGTGGCTGGCGTGTCATGAGCTCGAGCCCAGTACCACTAAAGACCCGCCGAGTGGGGGAGCGATGCACGTTACATCTGTTTAGAGCTCAAACGTCCTCCCGTGATGTGGTGTGGTAGTAAGGAGAGGGGGTGCCAGCTCAGGTGTCGTCCTCGTCACTTAACCGTGGTTTAAAATTACGAGGTCCATCGCCAAAAGCCTTCGTGTAGCTTAATCGTGCGACGCTTGTATTCATTCACTCACTTACTCATAAGATAGGTCATTTCTTTTAAATAAACAGTATTCTGATATATGTAGGTCTAATTTTTTCTCGTGCTCATCTCTTTATTTATTTTTTTAATTTTTGAAGCTAACGTTTTTATACCCGGTGTATAATGCGCACCCGCAAATTTCGACCTTATCTTTTGTGTTAAAAGTGTGGGTTATTATACGCCGGATTTTACGGTAATCTGTTTGGCACATCGGGTTAGCCGTCTGCAGACTCTCAGAACTTCACAATTCCTGTTCGACTTGCTAATGCACGGCTTTCTGGCAATGGTCACGACTTTAAAACAGCCCCATCTATTGCCTAAACATCTCATAAGATTTCTATTTTCTTCCTCATAGCACACTCTATAGCTGCTAACAAACCGGCATCGCAAAGGACAAATCCAGTTTTAGTCTTGGAGCTCATAAGTATCGGATATGTGAGTAGAAGACCTAGGGTCAAAGTTTTCAATCAGCCTTTGTTTTGTAGAGGCACACACCCATTACCCTTGGAGTGGAATGCTATCGTTTACAACATACACACCAGTCGCTTTCAATTATCTTGTATATAATTTTAACAGCTCAATGCCTCTTTAGCAGCTTGATGGCACCTTGCCGTCATCTGTGTTACTCATCCCAGTATGCATTGGAGCTCTTTTCAAATAGGTAATGATAGGCCAAATACATCTCGCTTATCTCTAGACTGCCTGCATGCTATTGATACTTTTTCTCAGTGAATAAGAGCACCATATGATCACGCTTCCACGCCACAGCGGTTTGAATTCCGGGCTGGGCAAGGTTGACTCAGCTTTTCATCCTTTCAGAGGGTCGATAAATGAGTATCAAGCTTGCTAGGGAACTAAACACTGACTGTTTCACGTGACTACCTGACCAGAACATCTGCTCATGCACCTCAGCGCTTAAAGTCACGAACCCCGAGATGGGCGCTGTAGACGTTGGCCGTCATGAGCTGTTGCGCCACTGAGTTTAGTTTAAGATCACCATATCTATCGCTAATTGAAAACGTTTGGGACATGATAGGCCGTTAGATCTGAGCACAACACAATGTCAAAGTACTGGAGCAGCAATTTATGGATGCCAAGCAAAATCTATCGCAGGTTGAGGTTAGGAATCTTTATCATTCCCTTACATAGATATATACAACCATATATCGCCGCCAGGGGCCCTGTCCTCAGATTACTACGTGTAATTGGTTAGATTTAATTGACTGGTTGTTTTTCAATGTTTCACTCAAAATCTATTAGACGGCTGCGAAAGGTGAGTGGTCGTGAACTCGTTGCCGGCGTTGTCGAGATCTGGTGCCGTCATTACTCAAGTGAATGAGTGAAAAGTTGATAATAAACAAGTTAAAAATAGTTCATAAAATAATATGCATACACTATTCTGTAATCGCAAACCATTTCATTAATTTACTATATATTAATTTACAAAAGAATGGGTGAATGGTCTGTGTTGCCGTAAGGTAAGAATTGAACAAGAGTTGCCAAACCATGCCACTCTCTTTTTCTTAAGGCTACCGGTTGCCAGTTCAGGACACGGTGGGTCCACAGGTGGTAGACAATGGCAAGACTCTCTAAAGATAAAAAATAATAATAATGAGAGAGTTAAGGGAAAATCCCTCCCGAACAAAACTGACAAGGTAAGAACTGCAGAAGAGGGTGTAATGGATGTCCGGTCCCATCCATTAGTGTACGAGAGTTAGAAGGAAGATTAGCCATAGTCAAAACAAACACAATTTATTTACAAGTCTCAACAACCCAGGCTAGGAAATGCACCATTAGATAAATATGGGAGCAAACGTGAGGTAGACGATATAAATAAAGATTTAATTATAACGCATCACTTACTCTTAGCACGCCCTGGCAATACACCTTCTAAATATTTGAAGATAAGTTCTAAGTTAATCTAATTCAAGCCGACACTAATCCAATTTAAATATCAAATTGACCAAATCGTCAATCTAAAATACTAAGCAAATAATATACGATGCGCTCTCGACTAGCTTTACGTTAATCGCTAACGCTATCCTTTAGCTTCTAACATTTCTCACCTTCAAACCTGAAAGTTAATCTTTAAATATAAATCTTGATTTCCATAATTTGGTTCTTCTTCGCATATTTAAAGCAACAGTTTTACCCCAAGAGCATTAGTAGGAGGCACGCGAATAGACCCGTTACAGGGGGTGCTCTGAAAATAGAGGGGTGAAATAATTTGAAGTGCCTTGGGTGCCGGGGAGGTTAAAAACGACTCTCTACTCCATATCAGAAATTTGTCCAGTTCCATTTAAGATGCATCCCACTCCTCTTTATCTGGTTAGTTGGAACCAGAACAGGTAAATACCAGAACAACTTAAACACCAGTTAACTCTATTAAATTAAGAAATAAACTTTTCGAGAAAACTTATCTAAATTTACCAGGTGTCCAAAAAGTATATTAAACTTTCAAATATCAATTACAAAAAAAAAGTCACTTACGGAATTTTTCTTTTGTTTTTTTCCATTCAGGAAACACTAAAGTTTTTTTTACAATGCTTTATTGCACGATTTCAACGTGTGTACCTTTGGGTGCGCGCAACTCATCAAGTCTATACAAGATTTCTAGCCACATCCTCTGAAGCAGAGGTCGCCAAAGTGGTAGTCCGTGGACCACAAGTGGTCCACGGACGCGAGAAAATTTCGCTGGTCCCCAGAAGAATGTGGAATATATTTACTCACATCTCGTTAAATTATGTTTTTCGGATGCATTGAAATATAATTCAATTCATTACAATGCGTGAAAAGTTATAAAAAAGATACTTCATAGAATAACGCCATTTCATAGGAATGTATAATGAATGCTAAAGTTTGAAAAACTTAAATCATTTTTTAATTGTTTTGTTTATTTTATTATGGTTTATTAATAAATATTACAAAAATAAAGATTACATAATTTGTTTACAATTAATAGTTTCCTTTTTTTAACTAGGCACATTTTATGTGTTCTTAGATCACATTTTTTTAAATAAATATATTTAACTCTTAAAAAATCCTATTAGTGGTCCGTAGGATTTAAATTATAAGTTTACTGGTCCGTGAGGCCAAAAAGTTTGGCGACCGCTGCTCTGAAGCATTGCAAGATCAACAATCTGATGGACACTGTGTGAGAACGCCCCTGGGTTCCACCCTGGACACTAAGATTGAATTGAGGCAAAGAATTACCAGACTCCATTTTTAGAATAACAAATTATATTTATTCAATTGATTCAATTAGCAACCTTCTAAATACAAATACTAAACAATATGTCTACGTCAAAGGTATTTACCTTTAATATTAATTTAAATCACAAAATATGATATTAATCAACTACTAAGCTCATTATCGAACGGGGGAATAAGAGGACCGAGACATATACGCAACTTGAATTACTAACATCCATTAAATTTACACTAACTTTATTATATATTAACTCTTGTGGTCAGATAAACTAAGTTATTAATATCACCTGGCTATAATGTCGTTCTCTCCAGGTAGATCAATCCTTCCAATGGTATTTCGCTAACTAATAACAGTAAGATTCTAATCACGCAATCCACTTGAATCTTCTTAAATTCGTCACTACTTTTCTTGGCTCAATAGCCTTCTTCGCTAACCTACAACACTCTCCTTATATACTTTGATTGATTTGCATATCCCATTTTCTTCTTTTAGAGCTGGTTGGAAATATACGCGAATTTACAATCCCCAAAGACGTCTATGAGTATTAGTGATAAGGTGCCGTATAGATTCGTCACAACTGTAATTCGACTTTTTACTTCATTAGTGTCACCATCTGAAGATTGGCAAACAAGGTTTTTCACGCATCCTTTAGAAAAGAAATCAGAAGGTGTTATGTCTAGAGATTTGGGCAGCCATGCTGTTGGATTTCCTCTTTCCATCCATCGCCCGGGGAACTATTTCTCACCTCCAAACTCCAAAGTGATGACGTCCCTTTTACGCTGTACATGTATTGTAGATTTAAATTCGGTAAATCAGTTACAACTTGCGCTTGTTCTTGTGGTGAAACGAGAATATTAAAAAGCGAGAACGTTGCGCCATCTAGTTTGCATGTAATGAAACAAACACTTTAATCTTTTCTTCATGGAATACCGTCGGTATAATTATCAGACTGCGTAACTCCATCTGGGATGCTAATTTGATACAATAGGACTAGGCGCCAAGTTCTTGTTTATGTTCGCCAAGATAGGCGATAATATTACAATATGGTTTACTTTGATATTTTTATCGTGCGATAAATAATTTATATCTGGAAATGTAATACATTATATATAAAATTACTTTCTGTTGTATTTATTTTATGTTAAAATCTTGACACCACCTCTCCCTTCGAAATCTAGTTTTATTATGAAATAAATAGTGATTACACTGATCGAAGGAATAAAATAAATGCGGAGCGCGCACTGAGGCATGACGTTGACAAAACAAGAGGGAAAGTTTTGCTTCACCACTGCTTGGCGCGTTGCACTTCAAAATCAAATCAGTTACACCGGTGGAGTTACGCAGTTTGATAATTAGGTCGACGATATAAAAAACCGCAAGTAAAAATTTATTTTTAATTAATTTTTGAAAGTGCAGTCATACTTTTCGGACACAGCCTGTATACAAAGAGAGTGTTTCAACCCTATTTGAAATAATTCCTAAACATCAATATTTACAATAAATCTGTTTACATTCACGATTTAATGAATACAGCTAAATCTGAGTGACATAATTTCTAAACGAACCAGAGATATCTGTATAATGGTCTTTCATTAAAACGAGTATGTATTTCAATGATTTTGAACGATAAATATCCCAAGAAGGGGGGGGGGGGTGCGATTATTATTTTCAATTACTTTTCGCGAAAAACACCTGGCTTGCAGATGTTATGGTGATGCGTTTTTCCTCCTAATCGGAAAAAAGTGATAGTGACGTCTTTAATACCGTACTGGTAGAAGCGAGTGCTCTGATAAACGGATGCAAAGTGATGGACCCCACTCTTGTTTCGTTTTAAATAATAAAATACAGTCTCATCTCTATATAACGAAGTCGCTAAATCCCGAATAAAAGTTCGTTCTATGGAAAATTCGTTATATAGAGGTTCATCTTTCAATATACTTTATATAAACCACATAAGACAGATTTTAAATTCATAAACACTACATATTTTTTAAAAAAAGTTAATTATTCACACCATTTTGCAAATTAATATATATTTATTTTATATATCTTACCTATAAAAAAAAGAAAATCTACAAGAAAAGTTTCTTGGCGCCTTTATCCACTTCCTGAAGAATTCAATTTTTTTCTTGGATGTTCAAGCACTTACGTTTTGACATTTTCGAGCTACAAGAAACGAAGTTTCCAGTACAACTGATCAATACTACAAATGAACGAAGACTAGTTCGAGGACACGAGGCTTCACTGAGGGTGAAAGGGGATATCGAAGATGTTTCTAGTGTACTAGACAATGGGGGTTGACGGTTACACTTCTTGGATGAAATGCCAAGAATTCTATTGCTCTTGACGAGTTAGATACCTAATAAAACCAGTTCGAGATTTATGACCACCATAAAATGTGCTAAAAAGAGAAAAGAGAGAAAACCAAAATAGAGAGAAAAAAATGCCAGAAAAAAAATTCGTTGTATAGAAAAAAGTGGGAGGTTATTTTACGAAGAAAACGTGAAATGTTTTTGGTTCCAGGAAAAAGTTCGGAATATAGAAAAATTCGCAATATAGAGGTTCGTTATTTGGAGGTTCGACTGTATCAGTTTAAAGTATTTCTTAATTAAAACAGTTTTATTACTATCCATTTTACATAACAAACATTGCATAACTATTTAAATCCATGAAAAAAAGCAGTTGATATTTATATCTTAGATTAAAATGTAGGCTATCTAATTCATTGATCTAACGCAGGGGTTACCAACAAGCGACACGCGTGCCACGGTGGAGTTGTAACAGAGGTACTCGAAGATTTAATGAAGAATTTTAAAAATTGTGAAAAGATAATTGATTCCCATTTTTTACTATTTTATCGAAGTGGAGAAGTCTTAGACAAAAAAATCTCAAAATTTGATCAAAATATATGTAATTAAATAAAAGTTTTTTTCTATGGGCATAGTAAAATAAATATCACTCAAAACTAGCTGATATGCTCCTACAATAACTTAATTTTGTAGGCATCTGTAATAGCTAATCCTAATATAGATGACTTGGTAAAAAAGTTATAATTCAAAAGCCACATTAAGAAAATACTGAGCGTTTAGTAATTATTTTGAATTAAATGATTCAAGTAACCCATTTTTATTTTATACCTATCCTAACTGATTGAACTTGTGAAAAGTTTATTAAAACAAAAACCTAAATTTGTACTTTCCTCTTATTTATTACATTATATTTTTAAATTTCGACTACATATATATAGACTTGCATTAAAAAATTGCTATTTGCGAAAATATCCAATAATAACCTTAAAAGCAACAGTTTTTCACTTTTCCACATTTGTTTGTCAGAAAACCTGGAAGTGGCATGTTTAATTATTTTTTTTTCAAATAGTGGCACTCTTCCCAAAAAGGTTGATCACTCCTGATCTAACGAGTTAATTTGAAGAGAAAAAAATTTCTGCGACATATTTTACAAGGCTAGAATTATTAAGAAATAAATTTCGTATAATTAAGAGTACTTACTGTAAGCTATGGCTTTACTCGTGCCAAATAGGTTAGAGAGCTGATTTAACTGAAGTTAGTTAACAGAAGCTAATGAAATTCGAGAATCAAAGCCCTGAAGTTAGCGTGATGTGGAAATTTGGAAAGCAGGGGCAAGCTCAGCTGTCGTCCTCATCATTTGATCTTGGTTCAAAACAATGAAATTTATTGTAATTGCCCTCGGGTTTCCTCCGAATGTAGATATAAGAAAGGGATTAATCAACCAAGCGTCGTTTTCTTCCTTCACCTATGACCCGACATTAGGAAGTGGCCGCCGTAGTTTAGTGGTCAAAATAACGGACTCGTGGCCTGTGTGTCATGAGCTCGAGCCTAGTACTGCTGAAGAGCCGCCGTGTAGGGGAGCGATGCACGTTAAATCCGTCGCAGTTCAAATGTCCTCCCGTTGGTGTGGAAGTTAGGAGAGAGGGGTGCCAGTTCAAGTGTCGTCCGCCTCACCTGACAATGTTTCAAAATTACGACGTCTGTCACCAAAAGCCCTCCTTTGTGTAGCTGAATAAGACGAAGTTATTATTCACTCATTCTGACAGTGTCAGTTTGAGGGGCTCGCGAAATTCATTCCGGCAAAAGTTTAAATCAGAGATGCTCAACCGGCGGGCCGCATATGACCCGCCGAGCCCTTTTAAGTGGTCCAGACATGGCCCATTGCTCTGAGAAATTCGCTTATTTTAAAACATTGTATTAAAAATTTGGTGGGAAATTCTTTGTCAAGAAATCAAATGTATCATTTTTGCTGTGGGTGTCGTAAGGATAGGAAATGATAGTCTTTTTCTATTTGGAACGGTTACAGTTAGTGATGACAACAATGGAGTAGCGACCATTTTATGGATGGAATTAATTTTTAACTATCTTTCATATCTTACAAGTTGTGAAGGTCTCCTAGGACCTCACTTTGAGAACGAGAATAAATAGGAGTCATGTAAGAACCAGTAGCCATTTTTATAAACAACTTTCTTTATTTGGTTAACAAATAGAATCAAAGACTTATTATCAAATTTATTTAAATAATATTATGAGGTTTTAAAGATAATATCCTTTAAATTAACTTAATTAATGATCTCATTAATTAAACATTAAATAACGATCACGCAGAGATTACCACGATAAGAGATCCCAGAATTATATTTAATAATGTTCTTATTGAACATTTAACTTTAATCTCACTCCTAAAACTTTAATGAGACTTTAAACACAAATCAATAGTTACCATTCGGAATTCAATTCTTGAGATTAAATATCTCTAACAAAGAAATCTTCAATTTAAATCCACGATAACTTTCTGGTTCTAACTTTACTATTTCGTTTGACTTAAATACTTAATCTAATCTGCATAACAAGGAACGCTTTTTGAGTTGATTGGAAATAGGTAGGGAATTCTAAAAAGGTCGACTCAGAAGGTTAGTGATAAAGTTCCGTATAGATTCGTCACAAAGTGAAAAATATTCAAAGAAAATATATCGTTTCAAGATAGTTGGGAAGTTGACTATTTTGTAGTGAAAAACAAACATGGATCAGTAATTGTTGATTTGTCACAAAAGTGCTGTGTTTAAAAAATACCAATAAACAGGAAACATTCAATGACACTTTTCATCGAAGATCTCTTTCAAGAGGTGATAAATAAGCCTTCTTGAATAATCTTTGCAACAGCTACAATGTGCTTTGTCAGTGATAATATCAGCGGTAACAAAGACATGCTATGAAGTTTGTTACATTATTGGTAATCATATGAAACCGTTTACTGATACAGAAATTGCGAAGAAATATTTCTTAAATGCTTCTAATTTAGTGTTAGTAGCAAAAATAAAAATATATATGTAAAATAATAATGAAAAAAGGCAAAACAGGAGTAATAATATTTTGATTAATTTTCCACATTTTAAATTTCCAATGCTATCTTGATCTTCAAATATCCCCCCTGTTTATCTCCTCATGTTGCGGCCTGTGTGAAATAACTAGCATATGTATGCGGCCCGCGTAAAATAGCTGACATATGTATGCGGCCCAGCAGAAAAAAAGGTTGAGTACCCCTGTTCTAAATCTACGCTTGTCGTTTTCCTGTAGCTTTGGGCACCATAGAAGTGTCAGTACAATTTGACTCGTTTCAACTCCAATTTTGAGTGAGAACACGCTTGGGGCGGCCAGGGGCCCCTTCCACCTCTCATCCCCTTCCTCCAACCTCACAAGAGGACTTGCGGCTTGACGGTTAATTAGAGTACCCCATGCCGCGAAGGCACTATGCATTTACACACATCCATGCCTTCTCCAGGATTCAAATCCATGCCCAACGGTACAGCATTCAGCGTCACTAATCACTATACTGGAGGAGCGGCACTCAACTATCGTGGCTGTACGTATTGTTCGGCATAATGATACTGTTGCTCGTTAAACGTGGTGTGAAGGAGAAAGGTACCAGCTGAAATGGCGTTATTTGAGTGTACGCTAATATAATATTGTTCTAGAACGAATTTGATGAATTAATTCTAGGTTCACGACACCAGTATTCCCTTTATATTTTTACAAGGCAACAAGAATCCAATTGAAATCATGAATATTAAACAATATTTTTAAGAAAGTAAATTATTTCTTTGAAAAGAAAATGCTCGCTTGCATTTCCTTCTATTTGAAGAAAATTATATGCATAGAAATAAAATAGTCTGATGTATTGGTGTTTTTCTACCTTATTTTTTTTTGTAAAAGGTAATGTTCGATGCTAAATTTTGTTTATTGACGTAATGTTCTAGTTTTTCTTCGAAATAAAAGAAATTTAATTTCCTCGTGCGTCCTTGAAAGAGTATATACTATAATAAACATCCATCGATTGCATGATTGCTCTCCTATTATATGAATCCAACCTCAAAGACGGATAATTTCCAACTATTTCTATTATTAAAACAGACAAAGAGTTTTACCTATATAAAATTTTTTTACCTGCCTTGTACTTTTTATTTGATTTATCCTTATGTTTATATCCTCAAAAAAGTTTATTTTTTAAATTTCTAACTTCAGTTATTATACAATTGGACAATTACCATATTTTTCTGGAAAAGGAGAAAATGCCAGTAATGTTTTATTGAATTCAATTTACTCGAGCCCTAAAATTAAATATATTTATAGTTCTATCTGTTTCGAATATAAAACATTTTCCAATTCTAAATCGTTCAAACTTTTCATTTTTCTTTCTCCTGTAAGTCTCGTATTAGTTGCTTACTTCGCTGTGTATTTCATGATATTGTATTACTGTATCCGTTTTGAAGTTATTGATGTCTAAGTCCTAGCATCCCTTCTCTTCTCGTTCCGTCGAGATGCGGCAGCCTGTTGATAGACGAGCTTGGTTATCATAGAGATATGACATTATTTTCTCTTTGCTCACCTTCAAAAGTGAAACAGTTTATTTATGTTTATTTTTAGTATACCTCTTGCCTTTAGTTATATTTTTAATTAAGGCATTTTGTGCATTTTTAAAAGTTTTAATAGAATTTGCTGCACAGACCCACACAGGGCAAACGTATGTAATTATGGGCCGCAAAACGGCAGTGTAGAGAAGTACCTTATTGACCCGTTCTTAGTGGATCTCTACTCAACAAAAAAAAAAATTAAACATGCTCACCATTTTTCGTCTGTAGATCTAATAATTCAAAAAACGGGTATTATTTTTGTCTATAACACCCCCAAAATTTATTTTAGGAGTCGATTTTTGAGAAACCGGTTTGGTGGATCTCTACTCAACATGTGTGCCAAATTTTAAGTCTGTCGAGCTAATAGTTCCTGGGATCTCGTGATCTTTGAAACATCATAGGTTTTGCTTAAAATATTCTTTTTTTTAAAGTAATAAGAGTTAAAATAAGAATCTGTGTTGTACTTCTTAACAAATATGCTTGTCTATTTATTATTCACAATTCATGTGTATAGAGTGAAAACTAAAACTATCACTAAACAGTGATATTCTAATACATTAAATTGCCTCTACATTTACTCTCTACACTCCTCTTTCTCATTCGTAACCAGTTAACTGTGATTGACGAGTATGTTCGTCATGGAGAAAATGCAGAATTTTGTGTATTGACGAGTATACTGTTCAAGTGTTTAAAGTAGTGATCATTGGCTGTTTAAACCGTAATTTTTGAGAAAAACAAACCATGTTCTCAAATTTCAAGATGTTTAGAATATTTTGAGACCAGCCAGAGTAAAACACATAAATAAAAAAATAATAATAATTTAAGATGAACTCGCATGAGTCTTCGTAAAACAACGGCTGGAATAGCGCATAAGTTCGCATAACGAATTTATTTACAAGGAGTGACACACACAAAAAAAAAACACACTAAGTATGTAGCTTGAAAAAAAGAGTGCAGTTGGCACCGCTTTGATGACGTCATCCCACACTCCTCCTTTATCCATGTGGCCAAATTCGTCTTAACCTTCAAACTGCGGTTAAGGACTGCGTCATTGAGTGAACATGAGCAACTACATTCTGCTGGAAAAATGTCGAATCAAAACGTCAGGTTTCTTGTGAAACTTAAGAAATTAGCCACGAAATCATTTCAAATATTAACCGAGGCTTATGGAGATGAAACTTTGTCTCGTGCATATGTGTCTGAATGTCGTAAGCGGTTTTCAGGAGGAAGGGACAGTGTGGAAGATGATGAACATGCTGTGTGCCCAAAGTCAACGATTACAGACAAAAATATGGTTAAAATTCGTGATATGAGTGAGCTCCCACTCACATCGGTTGTCAAACTGTTAATCAACACTACAACATTGAAGTACTAAAAAGACTTCGTGAAAAAATTAGGGGGGAAAAAAGCAAGAATTGGTTGTGTTGGATGGATGTTGACAAGACCAAGACAATACACCCACTCACACTCGGCCCTAACTGTCTAGCAGTTTCTGACCTCCAAAAACATTACTGTGATGGGGTATCCTCCTTATTCACCCGATTTGGCTTCATGCGATTTTTTTTTCTTTCCTACAGTCAAATTTTGCTTAAATGGAATCCATTTTACCTCAGTCGAAGAGGCTCAGGTAAAAACGGAGAATTCCTTGAAGGGCCTTCCAAAACCCTCGTTCCACAGAACTGCTACCAGCAATGGCAGCACTGAATGCAGAAGTGTGTGAATGTTGAAGGGAACTACTTTGAAGGTGATAATGTCACGGTAATTACTATAATTACAATGATTTGTTGGACCAGTCTCTTTTTTTTTTTGTGTATGTGCATGATAATGTTTCGTATGTGCGATGATAATGTTTTTTTAGATGTTAGCCTAAAAGAGACAAAGGTAAAAGTCGGAAAGATGATTTATAAAAGGTAAGGTATAATAATTCAATAGGTATTCAATTTTTGTTGCGCTTTTTTCGAGTAATCTGTATGCAATATATTTTTAGGTAAGTGATATATATATATAAGTATTAGCAATAAAAAAAATTGGCAATTTTATAAAATAAACTCGTCGTTTTTGATCCAATATTTTAACAGCCATAATTACTCTGTGATTGACGAGTATACTCGTCATCGCTCGATTTCCGTGACACACACAGTTGCGTACTCTCAAACGGGAGCTCTACAGTTGACTGGTGAATTGCCTTTACGGTTTTGAATTTTCCATTTCAGTACTCTTTGCAATGGATGCTGCTTACCGATACACAGAAACTCTTACGCTCGTATTCACCGCTAACTTAAACCAGCAATGAAACCTGGAGTTAAGTAACCGGCAGTTTTTAGGCTTCCAACTAACAGCCATCTTGATTTCGACCGATTCCACACGAGGCAATTTTGTGCCAGTCAACTCGTTTTTTGTCTAGTGTGAAGAAGGGAAAGAATTCCTTTCACAAATGGACACTAACGCTCGTATTCACCGCTAACCTGACCTAGCGATGAAACCTGGAGTTAAGTAACCGGCAGTCAACCTCAGGTTATAACTTCAATTCACAGCTCTTTTTCGACCTTCAGTTACTTGACTCTGGGTTTCTTAACCTGGGTTTACTGGTCGATTCCCGTTGGTCGAAACCCCGTGACTTCTAGCTGGAGATGTGGCCGCGGTAGCCGAGTGGTATAGGTATCGGATCGTGGCTTGCCTGGTCACGAGTTCGATCCCAGTACCACTAAAGACCCGCCGTGTAGGGCAGCGATGCACGTAAAATCTGTCGAGAGCTGAAACGTCCTCCCGTTGGTGTGGTGTGGTAGTTAGGAGAGGGGGTGCCAGCTCAGGTGTCGTCCACGTCACTTGACCATGGTTCAAAATTACGCGCTCCGTCGCCAAAAGCCCTCGTGTAGCTGAACGGTGCGACGTTAATATTAAATCAAATCAATCAATCAATCCAGCTGGAGATACACTTTCTGTATTCACCTCGTGCCAGCTTGTTTTTAATCTCGAGTATCGCTAACTGTTTAAAATGAATGCCAACAGAATTTATTTTACGCAGTACGAAAAAGAGTTGGTGTGTTGGCTTTGATGAAGCCGCATTTGCATATAATAGAATGTAGGGAAACAAATGCTGTCAGTAGCAGAAAAAAAAAATGAAGCGGATATTGAAATAACGCAGCAATTCAATTACACTGACGGATTGGTGAATCCGCGAATACCACAACAGATCCGTCAGTGTTATTTAAATTTAAAAATTAAAATGTCAAAGAAAAGTAGTGTTTTGCGGCAAGAAAACGCAAACGTAAACACTCGAAAAATCGATTACAGCGCATGTGCTGTTAAAACTAACCCGGCTGTGACCCTGGGTCAGGATTTTTTAACTTGAAACGGAGTTAAGTTATTAACTTGCGATGGTGAATAGCATTTTCGGTGAAACCCAGGTTTCCTTCCTCTATCCGGCGGTCACGTTAGCGGTGAATATGGGCGTTAGCAAACTCTAGAGCAAGAGTGTTAAACTCAAAGGCTAACTTGGGCCAAGAAAAAAGATTTACCTTTAAGTGGGCCGCAAACAAAATGAATATTCACAGAAAAATAAGTTTTTTTTCGAATAATACATTATAATAAACATGTCACCATCATTATAATGGTCATTATAACGGTGTCACCATCTATCGTTCCTTCGGGGAATTTCGCCGAGCTAATTCGTACTGTCACCTGTATGGTGGTCAAGGCCAACGATAGGCATACTTCTAGCCCCTTGCCACGATGAATTTCGTGGGCCTCGATCTGACTACGCCAGACAGATGGCATTAGAAACAACAACAATATTTTGTTGTACATTATTATGTGCCGGTATAATGGGCGAACCACAAAACTGATCATTGTGGGCCGCGAGTTGGACACCCCTGCTTTAGAGACTTTCATTCATATTATTGATGAAGAAAAAGTAAATGCAGCCACATTTCTATATATTAAAAAGAAATTTTTTAGAGATTATGATTTAATTTTGCATAAAATAAAACGTTTTAAAATTAGTTTAAATTTCTTCTTAAGTTCTGTATTTATGAAAACAAAATATGAAAAAAATTGCCGCAATGATAAGCAATTAGATTTATCTCAACATAATCTTTGTTTTACGTGCAAAATGTAAGAGACCTTTTCCGATATTCACCGCACGATTCTGCATCTCAATTTATGAGTGTCTTTACAACATAGCCTTTCATATGACGTCATTTTATTTCTCATTTCCTGTAAATGTATAGAAATAATTCGTCGAAATTTCTGTTGTTTATTGCTTTCATTTTATTCGCTTATGCAAGTTTTCAAAAGAATTCGAAGTTCTTAAAATTGAACGGGAGTCTGTTTTATTGTTTGTGAATGAAATAAAGAGGCATAATTTGAGCAATTTGAGAAGGGTACAAAGGAATCAATACGTTGACTCCTTAAACCCAATTTCTTCAACTGAATTGCTAAAAAGGATGTACGAGACGATAAGAACAAATGGAAGAAAGTACTGAGTGCTATTCATTTGCTCTCTTAATTTTATCTGAAAATGTAATGAAAAAAGTTATATATATATATATATATATATATAATTCAATATCAAAAAAAATTTTCAATATATAATCATATACATATACATACACATATATATAAATTTAACATATATATACATATACACAAATATATAAACAAAAATATAAAAATAAACATATAGTTATATACCTAAGATAACTAAAAATAGGAAGAAGGCAAATAGTATAAAGACAAATTCCTGGCCTTAGGAACCAGGATTGCAGGTTTAAACAAGTTTTGCGGCGCCAACCTTCACCTGTAATTTGTCAAACTATGTACCAAGAGGAAAGGAAAGAGTTATATATGTAGAATTTAAATATTAAAAAATCATTAAACTAAATAACATAGGAACATAAACATAACCTACTAACTCGGAGTTAAAACGATGGCCAAGAGTGCAGTAACGTGTTCCCGCCAAATAGGGGTGAGAGCAGAACCGCATAATATATATATATATATATATATATATATATATATATATATATAAGTAACCTCTGACAATAACATTAACGTAAGTCCTGTAACATTAATGTAGATGAAATATTAACAAAAGTTACCTTACTGTCCTTCGAAATAGTTACCTCCCATAACTATGCACCACTGAGATCTGCTATATATGTCCTGGAAACTTCGCAAGAAGTCTTCTGGTGACATCTCGCGCGTCTTTTCTTTAACAATTCCTTTGCGTTCTTTGGGCCAGAATTAATGGCAACTCATTTCCAACCAAATCCAAGAAATGAGATGTGAATAAGAGATGCAAATAAACGGACTTTAAATATCAGATCTTAGAGTAAGCGAGATGGCAATGTAAAGGAATGTTAGACAATTGATGTTCGTTGTGGCAGTTGATGGTTACTACAGTTCGTGTTTCAAGTTTGAATGAGTTCTATGTGACGTGGATACATATATTGGTGCTCGATTAGAAGGAAGCCGTACAGTTGCATCCCATTGAATATAAAGACAAGAGATACTACAAGCTATAATAAGGTAGGATAAATTACTTAATATTAGAATCGAGGATTAGGCGGTTCGCTTATTGATATTGGTCTGAATTGGATTAGGTCTTATTATAAATATATATATATTGTGTGTTGCGTATTGCGTCATCGTAGATTCTCTCATATTAATTATTATAATTGAATTTGTTAAATGTTTAAGTTGAATATCTTAATAAAGTCATATTAAGATAATGTTTGATCCTAGTTCTTTCGCTAATCCTACACCTCTAGCTCACGCTGATACTTCGAGAGATGTACTTCCAAGGGGAGGAACATCACATTCTTTTGGGGTGGAGTTCAAAAGCGTCATCACGTTTCGTTGGATGTTAGGAATATCGTCAATATCGATAACACATATAGATTTCTCATCCCTAAATTCTGGGTAACGATTTGCCCCACGGATTCATGGCTAATCTGCAGTTTATCAGTTATCATGCGTACAGTTAATTGACGATCTTGAGTGATTAATTTTTTCACTTCGATGTTTTCGTAAGTGACGGAGGTCGCCAGTCTTTCTCAGCCTTTCGAAAACAGGTGAACCACTTGTACAACCACTTCATGGACAGTGCTTGATCTTCATAAACACGTAGCAGCATCGCATAAGTTTCTTTTGGTGTCTTTCAAAGCTTAAAACAAAACTTTAAATTGATGCTTTGTTCGTTCATTTTCCTGTTCTCAGTTAAGAACAAAAGTACTAAACAAACACTTTGTTAAACAAGTCTTACACGGAACACAAATGAGTCTTAACTGAACAACGGTGGGAGCAGAAGGTGCCGCTACACATGTGCTGCGTTTTGTTTCGCCAGTGTTGCCAGATCAGCCATTCTAACTTCATTCATCGAACTTTATTGCCAGAGGTGGTAAATATACATGGTCGTGACAGGCAGGCGTGTCATGAGTTGGAGTCTTTTTGATATCACTGAATATCCGCTGTGTAGAGAGACTGATGACACTTGTTAAATTTATCGATGCTCAGAGTCATCCCGCAAATGTGGAGGATGTCGTCTTCTTCACTCGACTGTGGTTCAAAACAGCTTTCACTTTGATTTAGAGAGTTACATCAAAAACAATCACTCTTACTTTATTACAAAAATACATATAGTATATACACACACAAACATGTATGTAATAATTCCCTTTAATTTCATCCTGAATAGCTTTTTCATTATTGATGGTCCATTCCTTCAGGATCTGCATTTAAACTTTTAACTAGATTACCCGAATAACCGGGATTTAATCTTAACCGAATCTTCGAAATTAACAGCTTGCATCTTTTAAAAGTAAGATTTCGTCAGAAACTATCGAGTGGTAGATTTCCGCCAGTCATAACCTCCGTAAGAAGTCGTGCGGGATATGCCGTCTCATATAAATAACGAGTGTTCTTTGTCTGTTTCACTTTGTCTTCATCATGCTTAATCATCTTAATTATAATTAATTAATTAATAATAATTATAAGTGTTATTTGTGCTTTGTGTGCTCTACTCGTGAAACTTTACTCAAACTTTTTGTACTTTTTTGTGAGTAGGGATTGCAACACCGGACCAAAAGTTCAATATCGGTATTCGGTATTTTTTAGATCTTAATACCGGGATACCGGTTTTAATACCGGTATTAGAAATCTTAGAATAACACAAGTGTTTCTTTGTTTTATTTGCTAGTTTTATTAGAGAGTGTAACTAGCACAAAAAATAGTTTGTAACTTATAAATTATAACAGGAAATATAAAGAATCACAAAAAAGTAAGGGAACATCTTATTTATTTAAATCACAAAAAGTGTAAATATCGCTATTCAATTTTTAGTACTATTATAAATTTTTGAAATGTGACCGTAAAAACCATATTGTACTGTCATAAAGATTGGAACGTAATTTTGTGCAAAAGTTAACAGCTGTCGTAAACGCTGTTTCAGCATCTACGCTAGTTGGTGGTACTGTTAGCAATGTGCGAAATACTTTTTCCAAGTAAAGGGTGTTTTTTATTCGAAAGATAATCTTGTGGCATTCCATTTTAAATATAATTTCTGGCATAGGACTACCACGGCTGGCTCGGATGTAGTCCAATCTGAACGTCCAATTTTCGATGACTTTTTCCAACATTTGTGGCCGTATATCGGCAATAACACGGCGAATGTTGTCTTCCAAATGGTCAAGCGTTTGTGGCTTATCCGCATAGACCAATGACTTTACATAGCCCTACAGAAAATAGTCTAGAGGTGTTAAATCACAAGATCTTGGAGGCCAATTCACAGGTCCAAAACGTGAAATTAGGCGGTCACCAAAGCGTGTCTTTCAATAAATCGATTGTGGCACGAGCTGTGTGACATGTTGCGCCGTCTTGTTGGAACCACAGCTCCTGGACATCATGATTGTTCAATTCAGGAATGAAAAAGTTAGTAATCATGGCTCTATACCGATCACCATTGACTGTAACATTGTGGCCTACATCGTTTTTGAAGAAGGATTCCATCAGCCCATAAAGCGCCCCAAACAGTCAGTTTTTCTGGATGTAACGGTGTTTCGACATACACTTGTGGATTAGCTTCACTCCAAATGCGGCAGTTTTGTTTGTTGACGTAGCCATTCAACCAGAAGTGCGCTTCATCGCTAAACAAAATTCGCTTATGAAAATCGGGAACAACGGCAATCTCGTATTGGGCCCATTCGACGAATCTACGCCTTGCTTGGTCATATTTAAAATGTAATGCCACAAGATTATCTTTCGAATAAAAAAAACCCATGTCAATCGAATAATACATCGTTGTTTTATTGCAATTTAAAGTTCTATACCTCTAAAAAAACACCCTATATTTACCACGTCTTTTCAAATAAATCGATTTCTCTTCGGATGGTTTTATTAGATATAGCTAATTTCTGTACTGCATTTTGTTTGTGGAATTTTTTTTAGTTATCTCTCATTCTAATTTTCGTTTAAGAGACAATTCCGTTTCACTATTGACATTAAGGGGTGTTGGAAAGCTAAAATCTTATTTTTTTGACAATTTGAGATTTTTACATTTTCAAATTGTATAGATTTTAACCTTTCTAAAAATACCTTACTTGAGCCTTTCTGGGGTATTTAGAAGGCTTTAAAATGTGTTTTTAAATATTCGTTGAATTTGGGCCACGCCCATTTTAATGGCGAAAATTGTAAACAAATTACTTTGTTTTTGCTTAAAAGTGTAACGATTGATATAAACCAAAACATGTATCTTTTATTTTAAATTGAGCCTTTTATTTTTTCATTTCCCAGCCGATTAGAAGTCTCACTGTATACATTAAAATCAATTTATCTCAAAATGTAAATTTTAATGTGCGATGTACCTTTTCTGAGAAATTACTGTTCACAGGTATGTAAAATTTTTATGAATTATTTATAATGATGTCTAATATATACTAAAATGAGCTTTTTTAAAACACTCAAAAATTTAATTTTTACAATTTTTTTTAAGTAAAAAATGGGTCAAATTTCGCAATGTTTGATAAAATATTTCATAATTTCTTAAAAAATTCAAAATTAGCTAAAAGCTCATTTTAGTATAATAAGAGAGGTGTACTTTAATAGTATGAAAAATTTCAAGCATGTACATAAAACAGATTTTGAGAAAAGGTACATCGAAAACAGCCAATTTAACATGGTCAGTATAGAGAGAGAGAGAGAGGTTTCCAACACCTCTTAATGTCATAATCATCTTCGAGAGATAACTGTACCTAATTCTTTTGAATGTGTATAGGTTTGAGCGTAAAAAATTTTAAGAAAATTTACCATAAACTTGATCAAATTTGAATTGATTTATCTTTTTTCTTCCTTTTAATTTTTAAAATCATTATAAGTATAATATGCAAATACAATGTGAATAACGAAGTCACCAATTTAAAAATTTCGAAATATTACGCACTTTCTTCACAACTACAACCTTGTTTTCACAAATACGAATATCAGACTACAAATCCTGTGCGTGAGCAGTATCGCTCTGAGCTATAATGGGATATAGTTTTGGCACGCCTCCTTGAAAAAATCACATATTTTATCACTTTTTGATTGGACGATGCAACTTTATATCCACAGTCTAATTAATTTAGCCCGTTAGGGAGACTTAAAAACAAAATTGTATATTATTTTGCTAAGTTGGCGATCCCTGAACATATAGAGGAGACAATTTAAAAAATATCTGGTAAATACCGAAAAACCGGTACTTAAACTTGTGAATACCGGTATTACAAAATGGCTCAAATTGTACAAATGGCTCAAAATACCGGTATTCGGTATCCCGTTATACCGGTATTGCAATTCCTATATGTGAGAGGCTGAGTCGACTTTGTCCAGCCCGGGATTTGAACCCCATACCTGTGGCTTGGATTGATTGATTGATTGAATATTAACGTCGCACTGTTCAGCTACACGAGGGCTTTTGGCGACGGACCACGTAATTTTGAACCATCGTCAAGTGACGGGGCGACACCTGAGCTGGCACCCCCCTCTCCTAACTACCACACCACACCAACGGGAGGACGTTTCAGCTCTCGACAGATTTAACATGCATCGCTGCCCTACACGGCGAGTCTTTAGTGGTACTGGGCTCGAGCTCGTGACAAGGCAAGCCACGATCTGATACCTATACCACTCGGCTACCGCGATCACCCTGTGGCTTGGAAGCGCGATACCCTACCACTCAGCCACTTGGCTCTGCACGTATAATATGCATTTAAATTCTACACCTGAATTTTGAGCATGAAAAACTAAGCGAAACCCAGAAATCATTGCACATGTTTAAATAATAATAATCAAAAAAATATTCAATACACAAAACTTCTATTTTAAATCAAGTGACTACTTGTTTAGTTTGTTATGGTAATCATATATTTTTAACTATAACCTTTACCCACCCGCTTTGCTAGGTACTTCATACTGTTATAAGACTATATATATTGTTTTTTTAAATCATTGATGTCTAAATCCTGGCATAAATCTTTCGATTTTATTCAAAAACATTCTTATATCCTTTACCTCTTGATTTCAAATGGACAAGACTTGAATTTCTAAAACGAGAATTTTTATATCTATATAATGTGCTCCCCGTACCCCCTTCCCTCCTTCATTTGAGACAGATTTTCGCTAAACTCGTTGTTAGCGTATCTTTACTTGACAAAAGAAACATGCCTGCCAAATTTTAAGTCTCTCGATCTAATAGCTCTGGATATCATGTGATGAATGAGAGAGTGAGTGAATCACTTTTCTTCTCAATAAAAAGATAGATAGATTACCCACATTACTTAAAAAAGCCAATACGAGTTTATTTTTACAAGAACATATTTTGTGTGTCCTTGCTGTTATTTCAGATTAGTTATTTGTCATCAGAGAGATAAGATTCGTAATACATTCATGTCCATAAATTAAGGATAATTCAGAGTCACGCGGAAATGGAACTCCAATATATATATATATATATATATCTTTATATATAAAAATCTTCTGTGCGTGTGTGTGTCACTAAACTCTTTCTAAACGGCTGGACCGATTTCGATGAAATTTTTTGTGTGGGTTCAAGTAAATTCGAGAATGGTTTAGATTTACAATTCGGTCCGATATCGCAATTAGTTAAAAAGATATTAATTAAAAACATTCAAAAAATACAACTCAACATTCACCTGCATTGTTGTAACAACGCTATTGTTATAAACACACAAGTAATATAAAAAAAAATTTAAAATCAAATCCTACTTAGATCAACCAAGAAAAAATTCATTTTAGCTACTTTTTATTAAATAGTTGCAATTAATATAAATATGTATATACATATGACAGAATCACAACATTAAGTGGTAATTAATTTTTATTAAATATCATTAAAGTATCGTATTGTCATCCAAAAAATTCGTGTATATAAAATTTCCTTTCAACTGAATGTTCTATTTAACACGTGAGAAAAAAACCTTTTCAAATTTTGACATAAGTCACCAAAAGGGTCGCCAACGTGGCTGTATTTGTAATTTTTAATTTTTATTAATTATTATTAAATTATTGTATTATCATCCAAAATAATCATGTACATTGCATTTCAGCTCAATTGAGCGCTTTAAAATGTATTTTATTAACGATTGAAAATTTCACCAAGATAAATAAATAAATAAACAAACAAATAAAATATGTATAGAGATCGTGAGCTAATAGTAGGACTTCAAAAAGACGTAAGTTGGCGTCGAAAATTGATTTTCAGCCGAACTGGCCAAACCCGGTTTTTATTGTTACGAAAATGCAGACGCGCGATTCACGCTTTTTAGCGTTTTTAATTAATATCTTTTCAAATAATCTATATATGTAATTCTTCCGTGCGTGTGTATGTAACTGAACTCCTCCTAAACGGCTGGACCGATTATGATGAAAGTTTTTGCCTGTTCCAGTGGTCTCGAGAAAGGTTTAGATTTATAATTCGGCTTAGAAATGTTTATTTAATTAATTTTTTATTTATAAATTGTTGATCTTGGAATGTTTTACATTGGATCCGACAGACTGCGCTAAGATATCAGTATCGAATGTTCAAAAAATCTTTTATTATAATTCAAGTTGGTCCCGACAGTTGGTGTTGTGATCATTTCAGGAAAATATTTTGTCACTTCCTGTTATTATTTTGTTGAAATAAATAATCGTGTGTTAATTAAATGATTACATTCAGATGTAATTAGTGTTTGAAGTGTGCATAAAAACTTATACATTTTATGTACAATTTAATAAATATACCTGTTAAAAAATAGCCTTTAATTAAACCTTTTAAAAACCTTTAATTAAAACAAGTATAAGTTTTTATTCACACAGCCTTTACATTTAACTTCGCTCATAGTATACACATACTCACAGGCTATCGATTGATTGAGTTATGATAACCGTACATGTAATGACGTTAGACATTGTAATAACTTTTTAATACAAATTTTACTCAAAACGGTCCAGATTGTTAAAGCTTATTGATAAAAATTTGGAATTTTTGAATTTAAGATGTGTGTACAGGATAACGTCTGTCGGGTCCTCTAGTGTATATATATATATATATATATATATATCAGTAGCGCAAAACAGGAATTTTTCAAGGGGGTCCGAGATCGAAAGTTCACCATTCTTGTATCATGCTCCTTTTGATTTTGTCGATTTTCGAGAACAAAACACAGTAAAAAACTAATTTTTGAATAAATAATTAGCATTAATTAATAAAATTAATCATTAATAACAAGTAATTAATTAAATTTTACGTACTATATATTTAGAATTATAATCAATCGGAAAAAAAATCAATGGCTTTGGGGGAGGGTGGTTCGGACCCCTCCCTTGTGTGTGCCACTGATATATATATATATATATATAGGCCAATTCACAGGTCCAAAACGTGAAATTAGGCGGTCACCAAACGTGTCTTTCAATAAATCGATTGTGGCACGAGCTGTGTGACATGTTGCGCCGTCTTGTTGGAACCACAGCTCCTGGACATCATGATTGTTCAATTCAGGAATGAAAAAGTTAGTAATCATGGCTCTATACCGATCACCATTGACTGTAACGTTGTGGCCTTCATCGTTTTTGAAGAAGTACGGACCAATGATTCCACCAGCCCATAAAGCGCACCAAACAGTCAGTTTTTCGCCACACTCAAAGATCTAACTATTGGTAGTGAAAATTATGACGAAGAACTGACCAAAAACATACATTCAACGATTGTTGAGGATCGCAAAGCCAGAGAAGAAAATTTACGCATTGAAGAGCAAAAAGAAAAATTACGCATTGAAGAGCAAAAAGAAAAATTACGCATTGAAGAACGAAAAGAAAAATTACGCTTCGAACAATTGAGGTTAGATGAGAAAAAACGCAAAGATGAATTTGAGTTGGAAAAGTTAAGAATCCAAACACAATCCAAGTTAGGCCTGATACATCCAAAGAAAGTGATACTAAATTTCTCGTCAAAGAAGTTTCAAAGTTTATACATCGTTTTGATTTGAAAGAAGACATCAGTCTTTATCTAAAATTATTTGAACGTCAAGCGCAGAGATTGAATATTGATCAAGAAAACTGGGTTTCTCATCTGTTAGGCTTGTTACCGACGGAAGTATCTCACATCATAGCGAGAGAGCCTGACGATAAAGCCAACTCTTACGAACACGTTAAAGATTTACTGCTGAAACGCTTTAAACTAACTCCAGAAAAGTTTCGACAACTATTTGTCACTCACCAAAAAGCACCTGAAAGAACATGGATTGATTTTTACCATGAGTTAAACACTTACTTCAACGGATGGATAGATGGATTGAAGATAGATACTTTCAACAAGTTATCAGATCTAATCATAACAGATCAACTCAAACGAAAAACTCCTTTTGAATTTAAAGAATATTATCTTGATGAATGGGCAAATATGAACTCCCCTGTTCAATTAGCAGAAAAACTAGAAGAATTCGAAGACTTTAAAAGGACTCTGAAACAAAAATCTAGCAGTCCATTTGTGAAGAAACAAGAATTCAGATTCACAGAAAAGAATCGCAGATATGAAGCACCAGGAAAATTCGAGTATAACAGAAAAGATAAGTTTCCAGCGTCAACGAAGTACAACAAACATTACGAAGCCCCTGTCACCAAGTACGAATCTGTTCAAAGATATCAAGACAGCGCGCAGAAAGGGTATTACAACAAAAATTACGAGAAACACTCAAATCACAATTCTTCCAAGCATATGTGCTCAGACGAACTATTCAAAATCGCAGAAATTCAAAGAACCTCCAAAAGAAACTTGCACACTCATCGTTAAGGAAGGTTTACGCGTACTAAAGAGATATTTTTTGGAAAGGGGAAAATCACGGCGCTTATAGACAGTGGTAGTACCGTAAGTTTGCTTCGAGAAAATATACGAGCAGAAGAATAATGGATCCAACAAAATTATCGAAGAACAAGATGCTTCTCACAAGTATTGGTGAAGCACAAGTGACAACTATCGGTTCCTTTGAACATAAGTTCAAAATAGATGATGAAAATTACTCGTTAACTTGGCATGTTGTACCGACTGATAAATTAAAATTCGAAGCAGTTATTGGATCAGATCTTTTGGAACAAGCATCGATAAGTTTTACTAAAGAAGAAGTTAAATTCAACAAATATGAGAATCATGCACAGCTTATGCAAATATCTGCTGAAAATCTTCAAGTAGAACTAGACCTACGTCATGTTGAAAATCGTCAAATCAAGAAGGAACTTGAAAAGTTAATTCAAGACTACAAGCCAGAAAAAACAGCATCTACCGACGTCACAATGGGAATTATTCTAAAAGACGAAGAACCAGTCTGTCAACCCCCTCGTCGACTAGATTTCACAGAAAGACAAGAAGTAAACAAACAGATAGAAGAATGGCTCAACGAAGGCATTATACGTCCGAGTTCTTCAGAATATGCAAGTCCAATCGTAATGGTAAAAGAAAGATGGATCTTCGAGAATGTGCATTGACTACAGAAAATTGAATCAGAAGCTTGTGAAAGATAAATTTCCGTTACCTATCATCAAAGATGTTTTAGACACTTTGCAAGAGAAGCAAAGGTATATTCTACATTAGATTTACGCAATGGTTTCTTTCACGTCGATGTTGACGAAGATTGTAGAAAGTATACATCCTTTATCGTCTCAGATGGACAATTTGAATTCAACAAAGTTCCTTTCGGACTAAGCACAAGTCCAGGAGTTTTCCAACGCTACGTATCAAGTATATTTAGAGATCTTACTCGGAAAGGAATTGTAATCAGTTATTTAGATGATCTCGTCATTCCAGCGAAAAACGAACAGGAAGGTCTTGAAAAACTTAAAATTATTTTTGAAGTCGCAAAGAAATACGGATTAGAAATTAGGTTCAAGAAGTGCCAATTCTTAAAAAAGAAAATTGAATTTCTAGGTCACATTGTAGAAATCGGAACTATTAAACCATCTCCTACGAAGACACTAGCTGTCCGAAAATTTCCAGAACCAACAACAATAAAACAAGTACAAAGTTTTCTTGGTTTAACTGGATATTTCCGCAAGTACATCAAGGATTATTCAAAGATAGCTAAACCACTTAGCGATTTAACAAGAAAAGAAAACCTCTTTTTTTTCTTTTTTTTTTCGGGACTCAACAAAAAGAAGCATTTGAAAAATTGAAGAAAAATCATACAAATAAACGATGTTGCAAATTTAGGCAAGTGGTCAAACGATGAGAAAGTAACAATTCTAAAATTAAAATTAACGGGAATAGCTGAGGAATTTTTTCTATCCGACCCAACACATAGTCAATTGACAGAATATAACGATATCGCAAGAATTCTTATTGGAAGATTCGAAAAAAGCTGTACCTTTATCAACGCGTCTCCAATTATTTTCATCGTGTATCCAGGGTCCTTCGGAGAGCGTACAGGAATTTGCAGCACGCATCAATAAACTGGGAACACAGATTTTCCAGTCAGGAAATTCGGCTCAAAATACCGCGGTGAGAAATGCGAATGACCAATTGTTGCAATCTCGGTTTATAAGTGGTTTAAAAATGAAATACGCCGGTTTGTTCTCTCCCGCGATCCTTTGAATTTAGAGGAATCAATCAATGCCGCATTGATAGAAGAGCAGAACATGAAATTAAACCAAATAGCTAGCGAAGAGAGATCCGGCTTGTCGTCCGCACAAACGGAAAATCCAGTTCTTTCAGCATTAGCGGATAGATTACAAGAAATAAATTTAAGGGTCGGCCGTCTACAAGAGGCAAGTGCAGTTACAGCTCGTAAATCAGGTGGAAACTATTTTAACAGAAGAGAGAACGTTTTCAAGTGCTTCTATTGTGGTATTCAAGGACACAGACAGGCGGAATGCAGGAAGAGACAGAGGGACGAACGCGCTGCCCACCAGCCCCCGGAGAAATGCCGCAAGCGAGTATTCTTCTTCAAGTAGCCCCAGGCCAGGAGGGGAGGCATGTACATTTCAGGGAATCTACTCCGCGACAATTACGCAGCCCCCAGGCATTCGGTGAGAGCGACACACACAAATTCTGAGAATAGGTTTTCAACGTTTTCGCACAAATCAGGATTTAAACTCCATGGAGAAAACCGTATTTAGATTTTTTTCATTCGGTAGAGGAGCGGTTTTCTCCGATTCAATCTCGAGATAAAATATTCGATCTGCCGATCATAAATGCTAACATTAAACATCACAAGTTTAGAATTTTAATTGACACAGGTGCATCCGTATCTTTAATGTCTAATTCTTTTTCACTAAAATAAAAAATGATAACTTTAGGAATTTAATGTTTCAATTCAGATTAAAGCTGTAAGCGGAGACACGGTAGAAATTATCGGTTGCTATGAAATACAATTATCATTGGGGAATTTCAATTTCGACATATTTTTTTATAACGAAACAAGAGATTAACGATAATTATTGCGCTATTTTGGGATACGATTTTTGAAAGTATGGGATGCAGTTTTAGATATAGGAAAAAACCGTTTATTAATTCATAATTTTTCAATTCCGCTTATTCATTATTCACTCCCACGCGTGTGGTACAGAGCCTTTATAAATGGATTTTTAAAAACACAAAACGTGTGTGGGTTTATTCGGTCACAAATGTTCGCATACATGTTGAAACATTACCTAATTCGACGTCACTGGCCACTATTCGAGTTCAGTAAAGCTACGGAATAAAAACATTCATTTAACCAATTCGCAAATTAAAATTGATCCACAGACAAATGACACCGTCTTAGAAATTAGAAACGATTCAGATAACATAATCACCCTTAACAAGAACATGAAAATAATTACAGTCAATAATTACGAAGACTTTTCTTCTGATTTTCCGGTTTCTCAAGATATTTTACCCCCACTCACGGAGAAAAAGATTTCAATCTTTCAGGTTTGGACAATAAAATCAAAAACAGATTATTTCAACTTTTAATTTCGCACAAAAGTGCTTTCGCTCGTTCTACGGTAGAATTATCCGCAGCCGTTACGGAGCACCACAGAATCAGTTTACAACACGATTATCCCATTAAATGTCCAATTTATAAGATTCCATTCAATTTAAGAAACGAATTTCGACGTCAAATAGCAGATTTAGAAAAGGCGGGGATTATTTCGAAATCCAATTCTCAGTATAATACCCGGCATTGTTTGTCAAACAGAAAGAAAATGGCGCCTAGTTTTAGATTTTCGGAAACTCAACGAAATAACTGTGACTCAGGATTTTGTCATTCCAACATTGGACGACATCCTACATGAAATTTCAGGTTCAAACTATTTTTCGGCGTTAGACATGAAGTCAGCATTTAATCAAATTCCACTACACTTTGCGGACAGGCATAAGACGGCATTCTCTACTCCCGACGGTGATAAATATCAATTTAACAGATTATGTTTCGGTTTAAAAAAAACTCTCCTAAAGCTTTTCAATCAATCGCACAGGGAGGTCCTAGGAGATTTATTACACCACGGAGCTTTGGTTTATATAGATGACATTATTCTATTCACTAAAACTATAGATGAACATTTTGAACTACTGGGTAAGGTTTTTGAACGCTTTGAAAGGATTCGCTTAAAAATTTAACCGAGTAAATGTCGTTTTTAACGAAAAGTTGTAAATTTTTAGGGTTTGTGGTAACGCCGGAAGGCATTCTTATAGATAAAGATAAGTCCGTATCAATTAATGAGTTTCCAGTTCCAAAGGATCAAAACAAATTAAATCTTTTTTAGGGTGCTGTAATTTTTATAGGAGATATATCAAGAATTTCGCAAAACGCGCACTTCCCTTAACGAATTTATTGAGAAAAGACACTCCATTTGAGTGGACATCCGAAACGCAGGAGGCATTTGATGATATTAAGAAAGCCATATTGAATCCACCGGTCTTGGCACTACCTGATCAAAACGCGGAGTTACAAATAACAACGGATGCTTCTTCTCGCGGCATAGGGCAGTTTTAGAACAAAAATATCCTAACTCTGAAGTCAAACCTTTATATTTTTTTTCTAAGAAATTAAATCCATCACAATCAAAATATAACGCAACTGTTTTAGAATTTTCGCGATATATACAGCATTAAATTTTTTAGACCTTTTCTTGTTAGGCAGAAAATTTAAAGTTTTTTCCGATCATAAGCCTCTCGCGGGATTTCTTTCTAATAAAAATCCCTCTTCCAAAATTTTGCGTTGAAATTGGCTCTGAAGAATTTAATTACGACATACACTACATCAGGGGATCCTTAAATTCAGTCGCAGATCATCTTTCTCGTTATATTAACAACATCACAATAGCTTTACCGGACTCTAAAGATCTTATTAATATGCAACGCGAAGATTCTGTTTTAAGCACTATCATACAAAAAATTGATCAAAATGATGTTAGCCCACAAATCAGCAACTATTTTATTAATGGGGAAGGTTTGTTATGTCATTTGTCCAAGCGCCCCTCGAGATCACCCAGGTCTAGCACCACTAGAAAGCAGGTTTGCATTCCACATTGTCTAAAAGCTAAAATTCTCGAATCAGTTCATTCAGAATATGGAGGACATCTTAAATTTTTTAAAACTTATCATCGACTCAGCGAGAACTTCTTTTGGCACAATATGTATAAAGATACTAAAAATTTTGTTCGTTCTTGTACCATATGTTTATCTCGAAAACGCCTTTAAAATCCCGCCTGCACTCCATCAACTTGTTGAACAAAGTACTGAACCAGGAGAAACGTGTCATATGGATATTTTCGGTCCCTTAAAAACCACGCTTAAAAAGGTAATAGCTATGTTTTATCTATGATAGATGCATTCACAAAATATATTCACATCGTTCCACTTCCGGATACTAGGTCCAGTACGATTTCAAAAGCTTTCTTTGATAATTACATTGTACACAGGGGTTGCCCACATAAATTAGTCGTAGATAACGCTACATATTTTAAGAGTTCCGAATTTGTTGAATTTTGCAGAGTCATGGGTATTCAAAAAAGGCACATATCAAGTTATTCCGCTCACGTCAACGGTAGGGTAGAGAAACCTAATCAATCGCTAGCCAATATCCTTGCATCAATTTCAGAAAACACAAACGATTGGGATGATCAACTCCCGCACACCATGTTAGCATTAAATTCAGCGATCCATGAAGCTACATACACATCTCCCTTTTTCCTAGAGAATGGCAGAGATATTCGATTATCCTACACTTACGAAAAGAATTCTGATACACCACTAAATAGGTATGAATATGTCGAGAAACTTTTACCGTCTTTGGAGCATACTTTCAATAAAGTTTTAAAAATCTAAAGGATCAGGAGGCATCACATGTTGAATTGAGTACGAGAGCGACAAAACAACATCATTACGATTACAAGATCGGGTCCTTGTGTTTTATAAAGACGCCTAACATTAAATCTAATTTATCTCCAAAACTCAGACCTAAGTTCGAAGGTCCTTACAGAGTGATAGAGCGTTTTCTAATGTCAATTATAGGGTGCAACATGTAGAACAATTGAGGAAAAGATTTAACACGCATGTCAATCGGATGATTCCATTTATTAAGAGATTTTCATATTTGCATTTGAAAAATTTGGATGATTTACAACCAGACGAGACGGAGGTTAAGGGTATTGTTCCAAGTCCACGGTATAATTTAAGGGCTCGTGCAGGTCATTCGGCTCGTTAAATACGTTTCTGCGCAGAGGAAAAAAATATTTGAGGGAGACTTAATTTTTTTTTTACAATTTTACGCTTCGTCATTTCGAGAGCACGCATTGAATGATACCTGTCTCATAGTTGCACCTTGTTTCATGCTGTTTTATGTTTTTTTTTAGTTATATCAAATTTTGTACTCATTTATTTAATGATTTCCTGTTATTTAATGAATTCCAGTTAAATTTTTTTTTTATGCAGTTTGTTTTATGTCGTGATTTTATGCTTAAATGACATAGTGTTGTTTGTGGTTAATATCAATTTTAACTCTAGATAAAATATTTTCATGCTGTGTGTTTTGTGCAATATCTTAAATAAATTTGTAATGCAAGTGTTATTCAATGATAATGATGTACGTACGTCAATTTTAATTTTAGTAATTTTAAGCTTTAATTTATGTTTGTGACAAAGGTCAAATTTTGGGGTCTCTGGACACCTGTCATGAAATTTGAATGTTGTTATGATACATACATATCTTAAATTTTTTTTCCCTATTACATAATTTGTTTTGTGATTATTATTTAGAATTTCAATGATTTTTTCATATAAAAGGTTCCTTTATTGAATTGTTTAGTTTATGCTGAATTGATTGTTTATAACTGTACTTTCTGGTTCAATTTTTATTTTTGCATAGAAGATCAATTTTGGTAGCAGCATTTTTTTTTGTTAGAATCAATTTTATTGCTAAATTGTGTTGGTGTATTAATTTTAAGTGGTTGTGTATTACTAAATGATGATAACATTGGAATTTATGCTTGTTAAGATATGGATAGAGATTGTTGTTTTGAATATTTTCTATAAGATATTGGGTTGAAACTTTAATATGTTTTTTCCCGCGCATGTTTTTTTTTATGTGAGATGATTGCTAACTTTGACTTAAAAATTTTTTTGTGTTGCCGTTAAGTGTTTTAATGCTTCTAATTTCTGCGTTGTTTGTTTTGCTATAGATTTGGAATTTTTTGTTGTGGTTTTATTCAGGGGTTTAGATTAAAATTGTGGTTGTTAAATTAATGTGCAGTCAATCATTGTCTCGCTTGTGCTAAACTGTACTAGGAATTGAAGGTTTTGTTTGTCGCGATAGTATTTCTGTTGGTCTAGATTAATTGTGGTTGTCAAATTAATGTGCAGTCAATCATTGTCTCGCTTGTGCTAAACTGTACTAGGAATTGAAGGTTTTGTTTGTCGAGATAGTATTTCTGATAGTTTAGGTTACTTGTGGTTCTTAAATTAATGTGCAGTCAATCATTGTGTCTCGCTTGTGTGCTAAACTGTACTAGGAATTGAAGGTTTTTTGTTTGTCGAGATAGTATTTCTGTTGGTTTAGATTAATTGTGGTTGTTAAATGAATTTGCAGTCAATAAGTGTGTCTCGGTTGTGTGCTAAACTACTAAGAATTTTGATTTTGGTCGGTCGATATTGTATTTTTTTCTCTCGTTGGGGCTAGGCTTGCATGTGTTGAATTATGTCAGTGCGGGTAGATTATTTAATTGAGTGTTGATGTTGATCTAATTTTTTGTTCTGGATTTTAGTACGTAGTTCTGCTTGTTATTTGGTAAAAAGTTTTTTTTTTGTTGTTGGTCAGCTAATGGTGTGAAAATGTTTCGTCCATTCGTTTCGAAAACGTGGGGAGAGCGCACCCCTTTCGTCGTATCCCCCCTGCACGCCATCCGGTATAGGACAGGACACTGTTTGTTGATTGGAATTTCTGTTTATTGGTTACTCCTTTTCGCAGGGACTCCTCCCCGCGGGCAGCATAATTCAGGGGTGAAATTTTTGGATGTCGGATTCTTGCCGCCTTAGGAGGGGTCTTCCCCTCGCCCCCCACTGCTGTCGCGACAGAGATTCAGCAAAATTTTTCCGATGGGTTTTCGTTCCCCACCCCTTGTTTCCTGTTTTTACGTTACGGCGCTGTTGCTATGAAAATAAATGTTGGAATAGGATTGGGTGTGAATTTTTTGTTGTTGTTGTTTCACTACTTGTAAGGAGTTACATAAGTTTGAGTTAGAGATTTCGTGGAATATTTGAGACAGTTATTTGAAGGAGATCGATAAAGTTTGCACTGATGAATTTGTTGAATGGTTGGGAAGGTTTTTTTTTATGGAGATAGTTGAGTTTGTGTTCAAGGTGTACGTTTATTCGATGGTTGTTTTTTATGGAAATGGATAATTGAATTGAAGGGAAAGTCATGGTTTATTTGAGAAAATTGTTTGATGTACAGAAGGATATTTTGAGTTACGGATTTTGGGCAAAGGAAATATTGAGTTGATATAATTATACGGTATAATTGAGAAAGTTGTTTTGATGTAGATAGGATAATTTGAGTTAATGATTTGGTACAGTTCCGAGTAAATAGTTGATGAACATGGATAAGTTGAATTAATGGTTGTGTGGTATATTTAGGAATGTTTTGAGTTGCATTTAGAAAGTTCAAGTGGAAGATTATGCGAGAATTTTGTGAATAAGTTGATGAGCATAGATGGTTTTAGTTAATGGTATTGTGGAGCAGTCAATTGATTATTCGGTAGTTGCAGATAAGTTTAGTTAGTGTTATTGAGGCTTCAAATGTACGATCGGAGGTAAAAGGCAATTTTGGATTATCGAGGAATCATTTTAAGGTTACTGAGAATTTTAGGTTGTTGTTATAGAATTGTACTTGAGTTATTAATTAGAGGATTTTCGATGAATTGAGTTAGCGGTATTGTTGTAAATCGACGATCTTGTGTTTTTTTTTTTTTCGTGTTTGTATATTTGTTGCGCGTATAGTGAAACAATTTTAGTTTTTTTTAATATTATTTGGACTTGTGGATACATTGTATTACGAGGATTGTTAAAAGTTATGTTGATTAGTTAAGCGATATTTTTTATATTGGAAACTGTTTAATTCTGTGTAACACTTGCAATAATTTTCTTTTAGTTAAATTACTTTACTCTGTATGTATCGCCTCATATGACTTGGGTTGCATATCAATTTTATGTTTTAAATTTTTTTTTTTCTGAAATTTTCAACTGCACTTGTGATTTCTGGAATTCATTTCTCAAATGGAAATTCAAATGTATTGAATGTGGAAGAAATTTTTTTTCTCTTTAAAGTTTCTTTTAAGCAATATTAATCGTTATAGTTATTTTTTTTTACAATCGGATTTGCAAAATTTTTTTATCTTAAATTCATTCTATCTCTTGTGCTGGCGTTTGCGGCATGCAGCAAATCGTTTGCGCAGGGAATGGCATGTTTTTTTTTTTTTTGTGTTGCATTTGTAAACAGTGGGGTGCATACTGATCACATGCGCACTCACAGTTTGCGATTCTAAATTTAATCACAGTAACTTTTTTTTTTTTTTTCCTTAATTTTATTTGTAACCAATGCTCGTAGTGAAGTTTTCTTTTAAAATTCCTTAGGCTACTCAGCATTCTTGCAGGTTATAAATTTTTTTTCTTCATTTATACGATTAGTTAATTTATAAAATTTTAATTTGCAAATCTGAATTCCGTTAAATTTTTTAAACTTTTATTTGTAACCAATGCTTGTAGTGAATTTTTTTTTTAATTTCTTAGGCTACCAAGCATTCTATGAAGTTACAAATTTTTTCTCCACTTATGCACAAACTCATCGTTTCAATCTCTAATTTTTTTTACTTTTACTTAATTATTTTCATTAAATATTATCAATGCTCTTAGTGAACCATTGAAATTTTTACGCTTTCTGAGTATGTAAAGAGTTCTGCTAGTTTTTTTTTTGATGGTCTGGGACTTTCACTTCACATTGGTCGTGTCAAGATTTCGATGTTAAACGATTATGAAGTGTCTGTTTCTGAGCGCCACGCTTGAATTGTATGTAAATGTTTTCACTGGCGTTTATTTCTTATCAATGTATTTTGTTCAACACTCCTAAGTGTTGTTTTATTAGTTGCGCAGTTGTTACATACGCCAATTTTGTATTCTTACGTGTTATTTGTCTTAATATTTTTTATTATTTAGTGGCACACGATTCTTTGTGATTGTTTAATTATTTCTATTTGTCAGTCTGTGTCTGATGTTTTTGTGAATTGTTTGGGTGATCCATTCAGTAAATTTTTTATTCTCTTCGTACATTAACGTCATTGTAGTTGTTGATAGTTAATTTGGTTTTCCCTCACGGAATAGGTTAGGAACTTCAGAAATTGATTTTTTTTTTTTTTAACATTCTTATTTTCATTTTATGAGCGGTGAGAGGAGTTGGAAATTGGTGCTTGGAGTCTTCAAGGATGGTCACAAAGGGCCAAGTTTAATTTTTTTTATCTCATAACTGTTGTTTCATTACTAATATGGTTTCCCTGGGAGACAAAGTTTCTGTTATTTTTTTGCAGTTTAGCAGATTTCTTTAGCAATATCTGAGCGACGATGGAGCTGCCAACATCATGGATGAACATGGACAGAACCCCTCATAAGACGTGGACAGCTGATCGTGAACCCGGAGTCTGAATTTTTTGTTCTTGACATAGACATTTGCCGACGCTAGGCCAATTCTGTATTTCGTTTGCTTACTGAAATTTTTTTTTTATTATTATTCATTTTGGTTTTGTTAATCTGAGAGAGGGAGGAGTGATGGGGGGCCGCTTTCCATAAGGATTACAACAGTAATTTGTATACAGACCCTGTTGTTTACAAGCAGAGGAATTTCTGGGAGTGCCTCTCACCCCACCGAAAAGGGTGACGTGCATTTCCCACGCCTGGAAAAGGCAATGTACCCATAAATACATCATGGTATGGGATGTTTTTGGGAATTTCCCGCGTTTTGGGTGAGTTATGGACCGCGGGAAGATATCCCTCCGCTGACTTCAGACCAATCAGAAAAGCTGATTGTGTTTCGAGAAAGAATCCCCTCCAGAATACAGGGGTAAACCGCCGCGAAATATAAGCGCTTGCACGACGAATTTACTCTCTCTGACACCAATTTTATCTCCGATTTTGGTCTGATGACCCTTTGACAAATTGCCGAGGTTGGAGACTCGAGATGGCACACCATGCTCTTCTCTCTCTCTCAGATCCTAATTCAGTTAAGTGATAATGTATATCTTTAGTAATTAACGTAATTTAAATGTTTTGTAAATAAATTAAGTGTTAATTTAAAGAACGGCTTTTTAATTTAGTGTCCGTTTTATTTGTCTTTAATGATTAATGTCTAAATTTAAGCTATAGTGTGACGCCAAATGTTAATTTAGAACCTGGGTACTAAAGAACGGATAATAAGAATAAATTAAATTAACTTAAGTTAACCGGGCGTTGCATTAGTATGAAGTGGAAAAGGTTGGTCAGCACGATGGACCGAACTCAACCACCACCTCAGCTGATTTGATGAAACATTTTTATGCTTGATTGAATTTTTTTATTTATTATTTTTAATTTTCTCATATTATATCCCTCTTGAGAAATTAATAGTTCTATGGTAACACTCGTTTCCATTAATCATTTTATATTCACTTGTAACATTTATTATATTTTCGTATTATTCATTATCTTTCTATTGATGGGAAGGATTTTTTTATGGTTTAGTTAATTGTAGATCACAACAGAATATTTTGTTTTTATATGCTTTATTTTAGGTCCGGAATTGTGAATATTAGGTATACATCTTTTCATCTGTAATATTTTATTTTATTATCCTTAAGAATCGTATTATTTGTCTTTATTGCATCCACATTCCAATAATCATCAAATTTATAGTTGTAACTAAAAATAGTTTGTATTTAAAGTACTTTAGCTCTCCACATTTTGTAAGAGCTGAGAGACCAGCTCTGTCAGGAGAGGGTGATTTTGTAGGATTTTCCCTTTGAAACATTTTGTTAAAAGGTTGAGTCATATCCTTTTCAGAGGACCATAAATCTCAATTTTATTTATTACTGCATTCCGAAGCAGCGCCATCTAGTGAGCTTTCGTAGCTCCGGCTTGAATAATTTTTCGGCAGAGGCCTACTAACCACTGCTTGTTCAACACGTCACGTCTTTACCGCATTTCCGCGCGGTTCTACCAGTCCTAACGTCCAATAATGAGAAAGGTTTATTTCCCCGTCTTCTAAAGGTATAACTCAACTTATAATTAACCTAATTCCTGCATTTCTTTCTCTGTGTAAATATCTCCTTTTGTAAATATTTCCCTTTAACTTTAAATAAATTCTTTTTTACTTAAATGAAGTATCTGTGTTTAAATGACTTTGATTCATTTAATTCATCACTCACCCTTAAATACTTACCCCTAGACATACCACCTCGCCAATCTAAAATCCCGCCTTCTGAAGAGTCTGATTTTTATTCGAAGATTTATTCGGACTCCCATACATATATATATATATATATATATATATATATATATATATATATATATATATATATATATATATATATATATATATGTAATGATTCCCCTAGCATCCTTTTAATTAACTCTTATAATATTGAAATAATCTTTTAATTATTTGGTTCGAAACTAACAACCCTGATCTTAATCGTAATCTACTAATATTATTACATCAGAAATCCCTTTCCCACCCATTGTAACCAATCAGAGCTCTTATTAGAAAAATGTCATGTGGTACTCACCGTCGGGTATAAAAACCGATGTCTCTGGAAATCCCGCCTCTCTCTCTCTTCGCTCGTTTCTCTGTAGTCATGTAGCGGCTGCTTTGTGTTGTGTGTTGTAGTTTCTTTGTCGTGTGTTGTGTCGTCCATGTTCATCGTAATTAATATGTCTAGGTATTTCAAGATATTCAATAAATTGGATTACTAATCTACCAGACTGCCTCGTCGATTTTTCCATAGAATATGTATCAACATACAGAAATCACATCACCGGCCACGCCCTACCTTTGATTCGCTACAGTAATAACATCCACTCGTCACGTCTTACAATTAATTTTACCAATCTCCAGAAATATTATAGAAATATGACATACATATATATATATAGTCGCTCGTAAAATGACTACACACATTTTCGCCACCAGATGACACCGATAGTATGTCACAATAACGGGAGTGTATGAGAGTGATATATAAGGAATACAGGCAAAGAAGTAAAATTTTTCGCAAGTGCTTTATTAACCTTTCATTCCAATAACCGCATAGTTATGACACTAAGGTCGCGTTTGGGTGATTTTTTAAGTGGTAGAATTATCGGCCGTCTGGAATGTGAGCGTACCCAGCTGGAAGTATCCGAGAAACTTGGAATTGTTCAGAGTGTCATCTCCAGGCTTTGGCAACGATTCCAAGATGATGGTTATGTGAGTAGACGTTACAGCTCAGGTCCCCCCCGAGTTACAACCCTGAATGGGGACCGGTATATTTGGCAGTTACTGCCAAAAGAAACAAAGCTCAGCATTTGGCCTGTCTCATCTGCTTTCTTCAACCACTGGTACAACAGTTTCAAGGCAGACCGTGGGCAGGCGCTTAGGGCAGATTGATCTATATGCTCGAAGACCTCTCAGATTTGTTCCACTTACTACTACTCATTGTCACCTGCAGTTAGCCTGGAGTAGAGAGCATGCATTGTGGACACCGCAATTGTGGGCTTGTGTGATGTTTTAAAAAGAGTCCAGATTTAGCTTGCAGTCTGATTCTCACCGGACTTTCATATGGAGAGCGCCAGGTACCCGTTACCACCAAGAGAAGATCATTCGACGACACCGTTTTGGTGGTGCAGGGTTGCTCGTTTGGGGGAGAGAATTATTCTGGGTTCCAGAACTGACCTGCATGTTCAAATTGGAACCATGACCGGTCAAATCCATCGGAACGTTATTTTTGAACAATATGTATGTTTGTTTGGGGGCACTATGGGAGCAGAATTTGTGTTTGTAGATGACAACGCCCGGCCTCACCGTGCAAACATCGTAAGCGAATGCCTTCAATCGAAGGATATCACACGTATGTACTAACCAGCATTCTCACTGGACTTGAATCCAGTGAAGAATGTGTGGGACATGCTTGAACGACGATTTTCAGACCGTCAACCACTCCTGCATAGTTACCGGAACTTCGGAGAGCATTGCGTGATGAGTGGTGTAATATTCCCCAAGATCAAATCGATAATTTGATATTTAGCAAACCATCAGATCGAGCATGTAATATTGGTTTTTGTAAATAGGTTTATATATATATATATATATATATATATAATTTGCTCCAGGGAGCAAAAGTCGCAATTTTTATTAATGATATCTAACATATAGCATTTTTTTTTGCCTTTTGTTTAATAAAAATGCTTTTCAAATAAGTCACATTTGTTTAGCTTCTGACTGTTTCTTTGCCTGAAGTTGCGTTATCCTTAATTTACAGACATGAGTGTAAAATAAACATCGTCAATTATACTATAATAGTTTTGCAAGCATTTGCAATTTTTTTTTTTTTTTTTTGCTTTCAAACTATAAAACAAGGCAACGACCCTGGTTAGGTATGAATTTTTTGTTCTTTTATTACAACTTACGCAATTGCATTATTTTTATGTGATTACGCGAGAGTGTGAGTTTCAACAACCCCAAAAAGTCATTATTTCCTGGAAATAAGACGTCATCGTACTACTGATTTGATTAATCGTCTAATTGTTTTTAAATTTCCGCATGCATTATTTTCATATTTATTCTCATTTTCCGGGGAAAAAAAGATTATCGGACCTTTTACATCAAACTTTTGAAAGAAATATATCGAAACACAAGATAATGATTTAAATGGATGCAAAAAAATCTTTAAATCTTTATTATATTTGATATTAGTTTCTAAAAATCGAACTTGTGCTCGAATGTTGTTGTTTTGACTAATGCCACCTGCCTGACGAAGTCAGATCGAGGCCCACGAAATTCATTGCGGCTAAGGGCTAGATTTTTACGCCTGTAGTTAGCCTTAGCTGTGAGCACCATGCAGGTGACAGTACGATTTTGCTCGGTTCCACCCCAATTTAGAGGGAGAAAACCCAGAGGGTGGCCAGGGGTCTCCCACCTCTTTTCCCGTTCCACCCACCACACGAGAGGACTTGCGGCTCGACGGCTATTTAGAGTACTCCATGTCGGAAAGGCACTATACATTTACAAACATCCATGTCTACTCCAGGATTCGAACCCAGTCCTTACAGCACCGCAGTCAGCGTCGCTAACTACTGTACCGGTTGGGTGAAATGTTCGAACGTATTAGAAATGAATCAATGGACATTTAGTGCTGCAACTGCTATCAGCTTTTGTATTCTTCTTATATCACTCATCTGTGCTATCAATTCATTTAATTTGAATTTTAATGTCACACTCTAAAGTAAGGATCTTCAACCAAGGGCCCGCGGGCCATGAATGGCCCACTGAAGGCCTTTTAGTGGTCCTTCATTTTAATTTAAGACGATTTCAAAGAAAAAATTGCTTTGTCTGCCTTTTGTCATAAAATACGCGACTTTTTCTGTTATTTTTGATATTTAAAACATTTCACTGGTGTTTTTGATATCCATTTGAAATAAAAAAAAATTCTGAAAATAACGAATTTTTAAACAAAACATTTTAAAATTTTAAATATTAAAAAAAAATCTGACTACGCATAAAATCTCAGAAAGGTGGACTCTTACCTTTAACAGGTTTACAAAGTATTTTAATTTGACTTCCATTTAACTTTTTTGATATCTATACATATATATGTAACACCTCACTGCATGAGAGGCTGCCACCTCTCTCTTGGGCATCTAGATATGTGAGAGTTAGAGTAGAAACATTCGCGCGCGCCATGATCCAAACAATCTATCTATTTATCACACAATGAAAAGACACAATTTCAGCTAATAATAGTAAGAGAATGTCTCGATGCTAACCGCAAAAGTGGAACAACGACGGTAAAACGTGAACGATTAGAAGACTATCAAACTTGATCCATATTTTATAAAGGATCTAACCTATCATCCGATTTAATCTAATATCAATTTAATCTCAGTGAATAATCGTCACTTTAAAACTTCCTCCTAATGAGTTCTTAATCACAATAATTCAAATATGATACCTTCAGTAGCAATCTCACCTGACTCGAGTATATCTCCTCTCCTACTCTCTATTCAAGCTAGAAAACTTCAACTATTATATATATATGTGGGAGACAACAAGGGGTCCAAGACGTTGGTCTATCTTCTATTTTATTTTAACATTAAACAAAAATTAATTAAAAAGGTAGATAAGTTTTACAGATAAGTTTGACGATGATATTCAGAAGATAACGCCTGCTCGCGCACCTCTCGCGTTCTCCTTTCTCTCTCTCTTTCTCTGCTCTAATGTCCAAAAGTTTTAGTTTTGGTTTGCTGCGCCTGCGCGCGAAGACTGCTTGGCTTTGGCTGCATGCCACAACGGCCATTCTGACCGTACGCTGTCCGCAGCGGTATTTCCATGGAGACCAGAGGAGAATCTGAAACATACAAAAAAAAAAACGGAACAGACAAGGACTATACGACAAATATATAGAGATTAAACATATCATAATTTTTCTGAACTAGACAGTTTCTCCATCATGTGAAGGCACCTCTTCGACATCCGGAAGGTTCCACAGGAAAACATTGTGTTTCACAGGCATAAGAATGACTTTTTTAACAAGTTGATCTTTGGTTGAACGCATCGATATTTTCCTCTGTAGAGTTCTGGACGTCTGTTCAAAACGATTTCTCTTTTTCCTTCGTTTCCACTGCCAAGGCTCAAAAATTTTTCGGAGCAACACAAACCGTCGATAATTACTATTCATAGGTGAAGGGGTAGGAGATTGGGAGATAAATTCCACGGAACTCGTTTTCATAGCATACCGGTTGGGCGGCATTATTTAGAGTTAAATAGTTAGTTATTTAGAGTTAAATGCTTCAAGTTACTGATTTTGAAGCTACACACACACACACACACACACCTAACTTTACTGATTGAACCTGTAAAACATTTTAAAGTCAAAGTTTGTACCTTTGGCTTGTTTATTATACTATTTTTAAATTTCCACTACTCAGACGCACAAAAAAATGTGCTATTTGAGTAAAAATCTCATAATAAGCTCATAAATAACGATTTTTTCACTTTTTCATCCAATTTCTCTTATTTGTTGGAAAAGTTGAAGGTTGCACACATAATTTTTTTATCAGATAGTGGCACTCTTCCCACAAAGGTTGGTCACCCCTAATTTAGGCAGTAGCTATTTTTTACTAGTAGACTTTTCAGTACAGTTGAATTTTTGGTTTAACATAACCATTATTTCACGCTATCGTTTTTGGTGGAATTCTCAGAACCTCGAATTTTGGTTATCCAATCTTTATTTATTATCACCAAGCTATATGAAATCTCTTAAATTTAGCAATGAGCTGACATCAAAGAGGAAATATACTTTTTGGATATAATTGTTCTAAAAGCTTGCAATAGGAGCTAGAAAAATTCTTTTTACTTAAAGAAAGGTTCGAGATAGACATTTAAGTCAAATTTTTAATCTCTTCAGTATTTAAAATATTAAGAAAAACTTTAAGCGGAGAGAATTGAACTCAGATTGAGGATTTCATGTAAAATCATCAATACCAATGACTAAATAAGTGTCGATAAATCTTACAATGCAAACATCAAATTCTAATTACTTTTTGCTGAATTGCGTTTTACTTGAAATTCGAAACGATAAAAGAATTACTTTAAGTGTGCTGAGGTAAATAATTTCAAGAAGTCATGCAATATAGCTATTTTTGTCCAAGATTTCGATCATTTTAAAAACTGATACAGTGCAAAAGAAAGGCTAAAAGAGGATCTTAAAACCTCCTTATCATTTGTAAGTGAAGTACCTCAAACAATCAATTTATCTTATGTATTCCCACAGAGAACATAATCTCTATAGCCACTTATTCTTAAGTGATTAATAGATTATCTTCCTACGTACCAATAGTATTTGGTGAATATATTACAGCAATCTGGTTTTATCGGGATTTTTCTGTCAAGCATTGCGTTTTGCATCCGGTTCAACTGATATATGCTTGCTTTTAAATTTTTAAAACATACAATAAGTTGCTATTCAAAAGAAACATTTGCAAAACTTCTGGCAAACAACTTACTTAGAGGTAGGCAAGAATTTTTTAGAAGACACGTAAAAGTCCTGACAAGAATGTAGATTCTCTCTAATCGAATAGTTTTAAAATAGTATATTTAATGTGGTATTATTACTATAGGGTGTTTTTTTAGAGGTATAGAACTTTAAATTGCAATAAAACAACGATGTATTATTCGATTGACAAGAATTTTTTTTATTCGAAAGATAATCTTGTGGCATTACATTTTAAATATGATCAAGCAAGGCGTAGATTCGTCGAATGGGCCCAAAACGAGATTGCCGTTGTTCCCGATTTTCATAAGCGAATTTTGTTTAGCGATGAAGCGCACTTCTGGTTGAATGGCTACGTCAACAAACAAAACTGCCGCATTTGGAGTGAAGCTAATCCACAAGTGTATGTCGAAACACCGTTACATCCAGAAAAACTGACTGTTTGGTGCGCTTTATGGGCTGGTGGAATCCTTCTTCAAAAACGATGAAGGCCACAACGTTACAGTCAATGGTGATCGGTATAGAGCCATGATTACTAACTTTTTCATTCCTGAATTGAACAATCATGATGTCCAGGAGCTGTGGTTCCAACAAGACGGCGCAACATGTCACAATCGATTTATTGAAAGACACGTTGGGTGACCGACTAATTTCACGTTTTGGACCTGTGAATTGGCCTCAAAGACCGCTAGACTATTTTCTGTGGGGCTATGTAAAGTCATTGGTCTATGCGGATAAGCCACAAATGCTTGACCATTTGGAAGACAACATTCGCCGTGTTATTGCCGATATACGGCCACAAATGTTGGAAAAAGTCATCGAAAATTGGACGTCCAGATTGGACTACATCCGAGCCAGCCGTGGCAGTCCTATGCCAGAAATCATATTTAAAATGTAATGCCACAAGATTATCTTTCGAATAAAAAAAATTCATGTCAATCGAATAATACATCGTTGTTTTATTGCAATTTAAAGTTCTATACCTCTAAAAAAAACACCCTATAAAAACGCTTGTGAATGAAGATTCTGAAAATAATTTAGGTAAAATATATATATTCAACTACTCCTTTGAAAGTGGTATAGCTAAAATAGTGCCCAGTTATACCTAATTACTGATATATAGCTTCATGGTACCTATGTAAATAAGATCGGAACGGCTTACGTTAGATTGACAGCTGTATATGTAATTGTTATCCAGCACGGCATTTTCCTTATACTCTGCAATGTATATACACTGGTATCCAAAATTAACGTTACACACATACATAAATTTCCTTACTATTTCAAAAAATCTGCAACTATTTTTTAAAAATTTATATTATATATGAAGTGAGCAAAAGCAATCATGTCCTAATTCTGTGAGATTTGACAGATAAAAAAATAATTTTTATGCATTTTAGTGAAAAACGTTAAAACCGTTTCCACAGTAGATTGCTGAATTTTGTATTTAAACTTGTATATCGCACTGTGATAAGTACAAATTTGTGTTAATTTTGTTAAAATGAGTTCCCACGATTGTTTAGAGTAGGCATGCCCAACCCGCGGCTCTTTTGGAGACTTTTTGCGGCCCAATTGAAGTTTCTGTCTATATTATTTTAGACATTTGTACTACAGACGGTTGAATCGAAAATATAGTGTTTTGACCCACCCCCACCTCTCCCCGTGCAGTTCTTACCGAAATAATTTTTTTCCTTCATTTGACTTCCAAGCAATTGTAATAACAGGTGTTGATGGATGAAGGAAATCAGATGAGCGTGGGTATGTTATTCCTTTTTCAACGAGAACTTCGTTGAGAGTGAGTAGTGTATTTAGTTCTATTTGTCAGAGAAATAATTTATGTCTATATTTTTAAGTTCAGATTAGTAGTATTTTTCTTGTTTTATTTGGCAATGAAAGAATCCGATGATGGATTTAATGAGTTGCCTCAGAACTGTAAGACCAGCTAGTAGAAACGTAAGATAATTACGGCAGTAGAATAAAAATGTTTAATATTTGAACCTTCTGAAATTATGTAACTTTTTCATTTTATGATATATTTTAATCCCGGTGCAATAATTAATATCATATAATAAGAAACTAAACATTTGGCTTTCGGGCAGAAAAAAACTTTTTTTGTCAAATAGTGTAATAATTATAATGCTGTTCTTTTTTGCTTAATTGCCTTTTTGCATTTGAAATAAAAATTTTGAAAATCTAAATCAATTTTATGCAAACATAATGTAACACAAGTATAAAATGTGAAGATGTTACGCACATAGTTGTTATACTACGTAACCTCAGATGGCTACTACTGTAGATAAGAACCTTGTATGTTAAGAGATATTCTTCCACTAACAAGTGCAATCGGTCTACTTTCAACTTAGTTGTGATTGTGATCCAGTAAAAGGTAAACTTGCTGTTTTTTGATCATATCAATAACTATTGAATAAATTTGTATTATATATTTATCTCAAGTAAAATACAAAAACAAGTGTCACATTAATTGTAAAGTAATAAAATATTTTGAATGTTGTACGATAATACAAAATATTTTGAATAATTTGTTTTATTTTGATATGTGCGGCCCACCTCAGTTTAGTAAATTTTTACTTGGCCCACCAACCGATTTGGGCTGGGCACCCCTGGATTAGAGCATACTTTTAGATGGAGAGCCGTTGGGTGGATTGAGGGTGGGATATCTCTAGCAGAAGTAGCTCAAAACCGAATTGTTCCTCCAACGATGATAACCAACTTGTGGAAACAATTTCAAACAACAAGTAAAATTGTTAGAAGACCTGGATAGGGTCGACCAAAAGTTACAACATGTCCGGAAGATCGATATTTGACAATAAATGCACGTCATTACAGAGTGAGTGAATGAATATTGACGTCGAACTGTTCAGCTACACGAGGGCTTTTGGCGACGGACCACGTAATTTTGAACCATGGCCAAGTGACGTGGACGACACCTAAGCTGGCAACCCCCTCTCCTAACTGCCACACCACACCAACGGGAGGTCGTTTGAGCTCTCGGCAGATTTAACGTGTATCGCTGCCCTACACGGCGGGTCTTTAGCGGCTCGAACTAGTGACAAGGCCAACCACGATCCGATACCTTGACCACTCGGCTGCCGCGGCTACACGTCATTACCGAGACAGGGCATCGAAGGAGTTTGTTCAGGACTGATTTGATGGGTGTGAAATTCTTGTTTGGGAAGGCATTATGTTAGACGGCTATACACCACTACACATTTTTGGTGAGAGTTTTGATGTTAAACAGTTGTATAAAGACGAAGTTTTTGAACCTCATATGAGACTGTTTCGAGGACCAATTGAACAATAATGCGACCTAAGCTAATCTTGTAGAAGAACTTCTTGAGGAAGATAGAGTAATTTCTCGACGTCAAAACCCTCCAAACACATTCCTGACGATGAAATCTGCACTTACTGAAGAGAGTGGGGATTTTGCTACCACAAGATAAAATTAACAAAACCTAATTTGTAGTGTGAAAACTCGTTGTGAAGCCTGTATAGAAGAAAGGTGTGGCCACATTCCTTATTAGACATTCGATTTTCTAATTATTACACACCGTGTTTCGACAATTTTTTTTTATCTGATTTGTATGCTACAAGAAGTAACCCTATTAAGACTATTGGCATAATTATTCTCATAGTATGAGGAAAGTAGGTACAAAAATTCATCACCAATAAAACATTATTTGCGAAGAAATTGCATTTTTTCTGCTTGCAAGCCTTAATTTTAGACACTTATGTTATTTTAGAGTCTTAAGTAAATTGTAATTTGATAATTTCAAATATATCATTACAAATTTACTTTCTTCCATACGAATGTAATAAAAATATACTAAACTGCCATAATTCTACTTTAATGTTAAAAATATGTAAGAATACAAAACAGTGTGGGTCAAAATAGAATAACTACAGCAACACAATATCAAACTCTTAGGACTAAGATTTCAAGATTAAATAGTTTTAAGGCTCCAACTTTCCATTTTATTCGACTATATTACATAACCGGGATAAAATATCAGAAAGTACAGTTATATACTTGTAAAGGGTGTTTTTTTAGAGGTATAGAACTTTATATTGCAATAAAACAACGATGTATTATTCGATTGACATGAATTTTTTTTTTATTCGAAAGATAATCTTGTGGCATTACATTTTAAATATGATTTCTGGCATAGGACTGCCACGGCTGGCTCGGATGTAGTCCAATCTGGACGTCCAATTTTCGATGACTTTTTCCAACATTTGTGGCCGTATATCGGCAATAACACGGCGAATGTTGTCTTCCAAATGGTCAAGCATTTGTGGCTTATCCGCATAGACCAATGACTTTACATAGCCCCACAGAAAATAGTCTAGCGGTCTCTTTGAGGCCAATTCACAGGTCCAAAACGTGAAATTAGTCGGTCACCCAACGTGTCTTTCAATAAATCGATTGTGACATGTTGCGCCGTCTTGTTGGAACCACAGCTCCTGGACATCATGATTGTTCAATTCAGGAATGAAAAAGTTAGTAATCATGGCTCTATACCGATCACCATTGACTGTAACGTTGTGGCCTTCATCGTTTTTGAAGAAGGATTCCACCAGCCCATAAAGCGCACCAAACAGTCAGTTTTTCTGGATGTAACGGTGTTTCGACATACACTTGTGGATTAGCTTCACTCCAAATGCGGCAGTTTTGTTTGTTGACGTAGCCATTCAACCAGAAGTGAGCTTCATCGCTAAACAAAATTCGCTTATGAAAATCGGGAACAACGGCAATCTCGTTTTGGGCCCATTCGACGAATCTACGCCTTGCTTGATGATCGTTTTGATGAATTGCCAAACCAAACTGAGAATAAATCACTTGACAGCTGTTAAATCGGTCGCCATCTTGGAAAGTAATGCCAACTTAAACTTCTATTCCTGGAAAAAAAACACTCTTTATATATGATAATTATTTGCATCGCACTGTATCTAACTGAAGGTGGCATTAATGCTGTGGTGGGATGAAGCTCTAGTAACATTGTTGAAGGCTGGCACACAGTTTGCGTTATCTTGTACAAAGATGACGTCTCTGAGGCCTCGAAGATAGGGCACAGCCACCAGCCTTAAGATATGGGAAATATAAAACTGACTGTTCCGATGGCGCGAACACAAGAAGTGTTCGTATCGTGTGCTCAACAGCTGTTTATACTATCACACCAGTTCAGCGCTGGTATCGCGATATCGAATGCAAGTATGCTATATTCGTTTTCCTCGTTGACTCCAGATACGGATACGCCCGTCATGATGTTGCACGCAGAACCGGCACTCGTCTGAAAAGACTACGTGGTGCCATTCCTATATCCAGTTTTGTCGTTGGGTTCAACACTGTCACTACCCGTTACTATGCTGCAATGTGAAGTGAAGCCACAATAATGGTCTATGCTACTCTAGAGGTCGTCGCACTGTCCGTGTAGGTACTTGTGGTGTAAAGAAACCTAATTCTTGACTCAAGATCCACGATGTGGCTGCAAGGTCGAGCAGACAAAATGTCTGTCCTCTTGGACGTTAGTTACGGAAAGTCAGTGAGATTCAGTATGACACTCCTTATTCTAGTCATTTTATAATCGCTTGATGGTCGTTGGATTCCGAACAATACGAGTAGCAATATCACAGAACAATAAACCACACTTTAGATAAGCAGCGATTCGGACACTATCGAATTCCGACGCATGCTCTCTGGTTGCCGTTTCTCTTTATACAAGACAGAACATGATATTCTTACAAACAACCAACATTCAAATGTAATTTCCGTTGTGTTTCTTAAATTTGTACCGAATTTAATATGTCTTTCCTCCCTAATACGTCTAAATGAACATTTGTATACCTCAGCATCTTCCTTTCATGCGCTTTTGACGTTTGTATTGTCCCTCCATCATGGTGTTGTAATTTTATTGGCGGGTAAACAATTTTCTTTTTGAACTATTTCATTTCCTCTTTCCATTTCAGGATTATAGATGTTAAACTGGTGCCATAGATTTTTTCAAACTTCATTCTCTTCTGACAAAGCAATCAGTAATTAAACTTTACAACGATGATTCTATTAATTCTTTATTCAGTTAACGATCTCCAGTCTTACAGTTCTGCAGCAGGGCCGGTTCTAGCGGTTTTGCCACCGGACAAAAATGGAAAATGCCGTCCTTCTCTCCAAAACAAAAAAATTATAATTAAAAAAGATAAATTGTCCACATAGATACACACCTATAAAATTTGAATTCTTGGGAACAAAAAAGCAGCATAACAATATATATTGTATAATTTAAGTCTTAAAAAATACAAAAGAACCCGAAATTAAGCATATAATTACCTGTTATTATTTCAAACGAGTAAAATGTAAGAGAAGAAATCGCCAAGGCCAATTTCTCGAAAAAGAGTCTACTGATGGTGGGGATCACAAGCGTTTATTTTAACTTACAGGTATAGTAACTACACACAAGACTAAAATAAAACGTCACCTGTGGCTCTTTATCGACTAAACTCTTATTACCATTGCCCCCTTTTGGCTAGCTGACAAAGGGCATCGTATGGGCGAAAGGAATGTCCTCTGTGACCCTTCTCCTGGATGGAGAGATAGTTACCAGTTAAGAATGTGTAAACATATCAAATTTCATATACTCACGCTTCGAACTCTTCAAGTTTCAATACAAAAAGGAAACTGACATTAAACATACAGAGTACAAAATAAGGAAATAAGTTATGTGTTAAATGGAATACCAAATTCACACCCAATATAATATTTTAGAAAATATATAAATTTTTTGTAATATATAAAAAAAAAATTCCAAATTCAATCCGAGCCGCCCATGTCCGCAGTTAAAGTTGTAATTTAAGTCTTGTTCAAAATTGGTTTCATTAAGAAAATCAATTTTCTTATTTACTTCAAAGTTTAAGACCTTCTCAAACTATGTCAATATCTGTTCGAGAAATTATTAGATGAAATATGAACCGTTCAACTTTAAAATAGAATAAAAATAATCCGTATTATAAGAAACCTTACTGTATTGAGTCATGTTTATTGGCCAAATCACTGAATTTTATAACACAAACTATAGGTAAAAGTTATGAAATAATATTCATTAGGAAAACGTTTGGTATGTATCAAATTGCAAGTTCAAAAAAATGTTTTTGTTCTTCCTTTTTTTTATCCAGTGAAAAAAAATTCAAATACAAAAGGTTGAATGCAAATTTCAACTTCACTACATCTTTTTTTAAAAAATGCATTTATTAAATTTACTTTGGGAACAGCTCCTTTAACGGACAAAATAAAAAATGAAAGAATGTTATACTGTGTTTTGTGAAACACATTAAAAATAACTCTCAAATAACTACAATGATTTTTAAACCTGTGAACAAAAAAGCATTGATTTCAATATGCGCATTGTAACCGTATGTAGGTATAGAAAAGTGGAAAAAAACATAATTATTGATTGTCTTGATTTGACGTAATTACTAAATTGATGACGATTTTTAAAAAAGTAATTACCTTATTCCTGGAATGAATAAGTATACACAATGATACTCGAAAACAATTATATGCAAGAAAATCAGAAAGCTTAATGCAGAAATTTAAAAGAAAGTAAATTGCACTTACTATAATAAACAATTTTCTTTCTTCTGTAATGACTTTTAATATGGACCGTTGTAACAGTTTCTCCCCCGCAGTATTCAAAAAATCACACACAGACTAGTAAAATGCCCATTATTTAGAACCATCAATTAATCTTTCTGAATGCATGAAATAGCATTTTTTTATTCTATAATTTGCTTACCGATTTAATTAAAGTTAAAATCAATAAAGGTTAGTAACTCAAAAGAACGGCATTCAATCGCATCTAAATATTCAGAAAGAAAAGATTTCAGTCTTCGGATAAAAAAAATTGATTCATCTCCATATTTCGTTGAACATTATTCCAATAACATTTATTTTTGCAACTTCGGTGTTGAAATATCGTTTGTCAGACCAATTTTATATTTTCTTCGAAGTAATTTGGTAGTTATATTATTAGATTTGCTTGAATATACATAAATCTCGTTTGCTATGTTTCACTTGTAACTGTTTAAGTAACTGGTAAAAAAATAGAATTTGTGGAAAAGAATAATTCTATGACTCAAATCTGTACTTGTAAATTTTGTAGTGTGATTGATTGAATATTTTCTGCATCTTACATACACTTAAAAAAATTTCAAATTGCCAAACAATTTCGAATAAAATCGAAAATAAACAAAAAATCTTCTACACGAATTTCAGAGACCTAAAATAATAGTCCAAAATTTCAGAAAGGAGGCGCTATAAATATTTCCTTCTTTAATTTGAAGGCCGTGATCAAGATTTATGCACAAGTCAACGATATATTAATTTCAAATTAAACAGAGCAATTGTTTATATTGGGGAAAAAAACAGTAATTTTCATATTTTTAAATAAATTTCTCTTGGTACGACCAGGCAGTCCAGTTTTGATTATATTGATATTGTTTACCTTAATAGGATTCCACTAGATCAAAAATGGCAGTTAATACTATAACTTTCAGACTTCATCAATTTGGGGATTAATGCGAAGACAATAATTCGACTTCTTCCCACATTTATTGCATAATTTATTTTCTCGCATATTAAAATTAATGATAAATATAATCCTGGTTCATCTTTTTCATTGTTCCAAAATAGATTTGAGTTATTCGAAGATAAGTAATTGTTATTCTGTTTTTATCTTCAAGAGAGAGAGAGAGAGAGAGAAAGGCCTAAAATCTTTCTTGAAAAAGCATATATTATAATAAACAATTTTTTCCATGTGATTCATAACTGCAAAACAGGATAAATGGACTCGTAAATAAAATAGAATATTTTTTATGCAGCTTCAATATAAGATCGCCAAGAAATAATTCCGCAAGAACATAAGCCTAACACCCTTCCAAAGCTTTTCTCACAGTATCTCAATAGTATAAGTTCAATTACTCTTTGAAATACATTCTTTAAAAACTTTCGGAATATTAACTGTTATTTTGAGTAGATAACAATTACCCTAAGTATCAAAAAATTTGGTCACTTCTTGTTTATCCAAATTATGACAAAAAAAAATGCTTATTAGAAGCTCCCCACACATAACATGTACGTTGTCATTTAAGATATTTTTCAATCATTTCGAAAAATTTTAATTTGCGTACTTAAAAACATGAAAAAAAGTTAAGTTTACTTTTTTGTTGTTATACGATTGTCGCTTGAATATTTTGATGCGCATTCAATATTATTACTAATTACCAACTATTATTATTAATTTATAAATTCACATTAATATAATAATTAATCTGTGTCCTCTTCTCAAATTTTCATGTGGATGACATTTTTAAAATTTTTTAAGAATTTACAAAAAAATTATTTAAAAAAAAAGGATTCAATATATAACTAATCAAAGCACAAGGAAGGCTATGGAATTTTTATAAAGTATAGAATATTAACAGTCTATTTAAAAATAACTAATACTCTAATCTATAAAGAACCACAAAAAGGAGAAAATTAACCGTCACATTTAAGAACAAAATTTTTTAATGAATTACAATCAGTTGAATAGCGCAATGCATTATCAAATATCACTCACATATGAATTAAACTTTAAATATCTTCCCTTTTTCCACCATATTTTTAACTTAATTTGGAACACTGGATGTTATCCAAAAGGTATTGAAATCACTGTCGAGAGGGACGGGACCTCTCTTAAGCCATATATTTTTTAAAAATTTATAATCTAAATAATTTCTTCTGATTTCTTAAAAGTGAAAATTTTTCAAAACTAAAATTCATTCTCTAATGCAATTGCGCATTATTTACAAATCATGTTTCTGGCCTAAAATTAATATTTCTCTAGAATTAAAACTTTTAATCCAAAGAGAATAAAGTAAATTAAAATAACACGCAAGGACAATTCAATTTCCATTTTTCATGGGTGCAGTTAAAGAAAACAAATTTCAATTTATATCAACATTAAAGCAAACAGTACTAATTGGATAATTGATCGAAATTTCTTTTACAATTTCTGTGCGAAATCTTGCATTCAAATTTGAATACTCTTATTTGTATCTTATATGAATCCACACAATTGATCGTATCACCCCAAAATTTTTCAAGAAGCATTGATGATGCATCAAAAGAGCCGTAAACATGTTTCGGCCAAAAAAAAAAAATTAATCCTTTTTGGTGAATATTTTTCTAAAATACCTTCGTTCAACAGATGGCAGCAGCAGCGATGTGATTAAGCGTGACTTAGTGTAAAATGGGAAAAAGATACATACACATGAAATTTAGTATACTGTAAACATGGGTGATGATATTTTTAGCTCGATATGCAAAAGAGAGTATTTTTTTTCCAACCAAATATAAAACAACAAATTGATTTTTTTAAAAAAAATTCGCTTAAATTTTGTTGTCTCTTCTATACTGTATCACTTTTCAGATGAATCTAGGAAATACTGGGTAATTCAGCTATATTTAAATAATTGCCTTTGCTATTTTATTTACTGAATTGTTCTTTCAAGGGAGCCTAATTTTTACTATTCAAAATATTAAAAATTTTATCCTTTCCCCTTAGATTACGTTTTTCAATTCACCTGGGCAAAGAACAGGTATACCTGCTAGTTGATAAAAAAAATTATTAAATATGTGATGCTAGAAAAACGGGAGAATCCTGAGAACCACCTGAATTTTAAAAGGCAATTAATTAATTTGAAATCTATGCCTTTTTCTTATAAGACATACCAAAAATTTAATTTATTATGGAAAAATTATAGATCTTGAAATTTATACTCAAGAAAGTGAACAAACTAATATGAATATAAAAAGAACCAATATCAAGAGCAGAAAAAGTGCAATTCAAGACACGAGAAAAATTTAAAATACTTTTATTAAGAAAATCAGAAGCCAAAATAAATTAACCACAACATTACAAACATACATAAAAAAACAACAGGAAACATGCAACTATCTCAGAACCAACAGCTCACAATCAAATCAACTTTTTGAAGCAAATAAATACACACACATTACTTACAAGATTCAAACTCTTGATGGACAACACTCAATTTTTCAAATCACAATAACTAGAAGGCTGCTTAAAGTGAGTTTAAAAAAACTCAGGTTCGTCTGATAATACATTTTTACACACAAGTTATTTGTTCTTAAGGAAATGATAAAGTAATGTAGATAACCCTGAGAGACTACAAAGCATAAAATAAATAAAATATAACACCACCTTTTTCTAAAAAGAAATATTAAATATCACTTTTGGAGATATATTACTCTCTTCAATTCCGAATTCCTTATTAATACCTGTTTACATTAAAAAGAGTGATGCATAGCGAAAATATAAAAGCAAAAAACGGATTTTTTTTAAAATTCATTTTAGAATATATTTAGATAAAATTTTATGGTACAAAATATTTAGTACATATATTTTTTTTTCTTGCATTTCTCTCCAAAAATATTTCAAACAATAAGGGGAGGGGAAATTCAGAATTTTAGCAAATTTTTAAATTTGTTGCACTTATAATTATTATATTGGTAATCAAGAAAAGTCTTATCTGTAAGAAAAAAAATGTAACAATAAATACATTACGATTTAAGCAAAGAATAGACAAAAGTGTGCAAATATGCATTATAAGCAGCTATATTATAGCTGCACATACAAAGCATAGCTACATTCATATGAATTTTCAGCTGCATTTTTTATAAAGAGTCCTCATCAGCTGTATGAAATGTTTTGATAATTTCAAATAAAAATAATAGTAACTCTTTGACTTATAGATTCTTTTTCCTTTTTTCATTTATTTATTTGAAACATTAGGTTAAAGTTTTCTTAAAAACTCAATCTTTTGTCAACATAGGAAATAGTAGATAAGTTCTATCATATTAAGACTCTATATTGATTTAACTGATATTGTTTTGCAATTATAAATTAACCAAAAGATTAACTTTTTTTTAAAAAAAATTAAATAAATGATTAAAAACAGCTGTGGCATATTCTAAAAAAAATGAACTATGGCAGTTTAATTTTTCTAGTATATAAACTGAGAAATAATTTAAAAACTGAATACTTTAAAAAGTCATAGTACTTCATTCAAAATACTTACCCATGCCTTGCTTTATATCAAAGTAACACCAATATTTAAAGATTAAAAAACATTGAAAATAATTAATCATATAATTCATTATAGTTTTTTCCTGCAACATTTACAAAAAGCATTTATTAAGCACTCATGTGTAAGTTTTAAAAATACAAGCAAATTCAAATCAATTTTTTTCCCTTATGACAAATGCATATAAAATTTCAGTTCACAATGAAATACAATCATACAATTACAATAGCTATTTGAATCATTCTAGTAATATTCATTGAAAAGTGTTCACATGTCAACAGTTTTCAGGAACATGGCTTGAATATAAAATACACACATTAAATCTAACTCAATTAAATACATTAATGTTATAAAAACTACTTTAAGTGAGACAAAAACTCATGTTTTAGTAAGGAAATCTACGTGTTTTCATTAGACAGATAAAAACATTTTAAGGACTTTGATGAAAAGGTCTAGTATGGAACATTTTTATTGCAATACATCAAAATTTGATAGATATGATGCTATGAAAAAGGGAAATTTAGCTATATTACTACAACAGCATGTTATACCCAGGTAACAGCAAGCATAAAATACTCAACCAATATGACATGAAATCTGGTTAATGTATTTTCTCACTTAAGCGTATGAAGAAAAAGGAACTAGGTAACACAGAAGATATTTCATATTTTGAAGAACATATAACAAAAATAACGATTATTTAATATTCAGGGGTATTAAAAAATAAATTTCCAACCAAGTTTAACAATAATTTTTAAATAAATGATACTTATCAAAACTTTTAAAATAGAAGCTGAAATAAATAATTACACATTTTAATGAATCTCAATATATTCCTTGTTAAAATTATATCAATATTAAAACTTGATTTTCATTTCTTTGATTTTTGCAATATGTATTGTAATTTATATTTCAATAACCTCAAAAACTAATACAATAACGTACTACTCTAAAAAAATTAAATGTATCTAAATTTTAAGCAGAATTGTTATATAACTTTAGAAATAATTTTACTACTTATACATACAAAACAGTATATTCAAAAACAATTCCTTTTTTAACAGTAAAAAACTGTTCAGTAATTTCTAAATTTTATTACAAGGGATGGTGGGTGAAGTTTGTGAAAAACACTCTATTCTACTTCATGAGCAGCACGAGAAATCAGTGTCGCTTTCTTTTAAAAAAATAGCAATACAAATATCACGATAATAAATGCAATCCCGTGTTTTAGAAGGCATTTTCTTTTAAACAAGTTCACAAAATTCATTATAATTCCCACAAACCCATATACATGCATGTTTTTACAGATATTAATGAAAAATTATTAATCTTTTAATATATCACTCTGCTATAATTTACACTGTTAAAATTCTGTAAAATGTTTATTGGGAGAAAGCACCTTAATATACAGAAACCTATTTCTATTAAATAGAGCACAAAATAAAACTTCAAAGGTTCGCAAAGGAATTTTAATACAGGGCATCTACATCATTACAATGTAAATTAAATTTTAAAAAATTTGCCAAATAATGTAAAGTACATTAGATACATGATACAACATTAGCCTAATATATGTTTTTGATAATACTAATATGCAGATGTCATCCACTGTTAAAGAATAGAACATAAAATGAGATAAAAGTTTTAAATAGCCAAGTGCTTCATATTTCTTTATTGAGTAGAAAACAGAATATTTCATTTTATCCACATTCTTTCTGGAGAAGTCAGTTTTTCTTTATAGAACATGAACATAATTTGTTTTACCCATACATTCAGTGAATGATATTCTATTTTTATGCACTAAAATAAAAAATAATGCAATCATTGAATGCTTTTGAACAGTATAGCATAACGTACAACTCTGCAACCCCCGTATTGCAGGGGGAGAGGGTGAAAGATTCTAGGGGCCCAAAGCCTGATGGTATGTGTACCCTTTATATGATCCAACCTGGGGCCCAAAACCTGACTTTGCAGGGGGATCCTAAAATTCTCCGTAATGTCACTGCTTCTAAATTTCAAAGATGCTGCATAATTCACATTTATTTTATGTTATAAAAAAAAGTGTTTGAAAACGTTTCATATGTGTTTATCTTTTAAATACAAAAAATGGCATAAGCACAACTACATATACAAAAAATTTTGCAGCAACAAGAAATCCAATTCAATGATGTGAATAGTGAATTTTCACAACAAATTAAAACAATTCACAAAATTATTTTTTTTAAATATCTGAGATTTCTTCTTTATACAAAATTCCTCACTTTTTTCAGTCTTTTAAAATTCTTCTACATAGTTCAGTTACCAATAATGCAAAAAAGTATTCACAGATCTTTCAGCTGTGCACGTACAATTACAAGAATGTTCAAATTTAGGTTTGAAATCAAGCAATTTTTTTGCCACATGCCTTTTTTCTAAAAAAAAAAAAAAAAAAAATCAGTAATAATTAAAGAAATACATTGTAATCTTTAGTATCTACTATTACATGACAATAAAAACTTATCTTTCAAAATTTCTACAATTGATGAAATTTCATTAAGTTCTTGATTCTGCATAAGTTTCTATTCTCTAGACTTTCAAAAAAAGGGAAATGGCTAATAATACATAGCAAAAAAGTAAACTTTTTGAAATGTATTAATAGACTTTAATATAACCGGTGATAACATTGACTCCCAAATCATCTGTAGAGGCTGGCCACAATGTGAAATATTCTGAATAAACAGCAACATTTTATTTATGTAGAATAAATATGCAAACAACAAATAATACTCAATTGGTGATGAAAAAACTAATATTAACGAATAATTATCTTTTTTCAAATGCTACTCAAAGTAGCTATTTTTTTTTAACCATAAAATTAGGATACTGAAAATTTTCAAGTACTATGTTTAAGTACTATAAAACAATTTCATGTAAGTAAACATGATCAAGAGTAGAATTTATGAATAAAACTTAAACACATAAGAACATAAATATGTAAAATTAAGAAACAAAAGAAAATTTTATACATGTGTGAAATGTATACTTCATGTGATAAAATGATGATGTGCGAATTCAAGAAGTTGGTGTAAAAAGTTGCTGAACATGTATTTGAAATCAAATACACTTACATGTATTTAAAAGTCATTTTAAAAGAAAATTCAAAACATTTAAACTTTTATCTTGGATATTTTCTTTTCAGCAATAGTAAGAAACATAAAATGCTAATTTACAATTAAATAAATCATCTGTAATATATGATTAAACAGAAAACAAGAATGAATATGCTTTTAAGTGTGTGACAAATTACATAAAATTCATATATTTTTATTATAACTATCCTTATGCATTTATATATTAATATAATCTGCAATAAATTATTAATAACAAAGTATAAAAGTTCCAATTTATATGTCAATTTACAGTACAAGTTTACTGAATAAAAATATCAGATTTGTAGAAATACGTGAATATATTTATGTATGTAAAGAGGTTAATACCTAAACCATGTACAAGCAACATTAACATTAGAATGACCATTGCAGAGTTTTAATACTAAAGAAGCCATACAATTAACTGCTTATGCAATGCAACATTAATTTTTTATTGCATTGATATAAAAATATTTTTTAAAAAAGGGGGGAAATGCTAGCATTTATGTTAGTAATTTATAAATTTTATTTAACTTAACACTATTCAGCAACATTTCAAAATATATATACATAACTATTTCCTTACAAGCTTAAAAGATAATTTAAAATTAAATTTTAAATGCATTTATACTTAAATAAAATCTTTTCTCAAGCACAGAGTAAAAGCAAATAATTTGTATGTAAATGTTTATGAACAAATGTATATTTCTGAAGTAATCAATTAAAACCCATAACTAAAATACTGATTATATTCACATAATTACTTTTGAAATTCTTTTTTTCAAATTTTTATCAGTATTAGAGGCAATAAAAATATTTATCTTAATTAAAAAAATTAAGAGAAAAATGTGTTTTTATCATATTTGTGGTTCCACCTGCATTTAGCAAAGTAAAATTTCAAATTATATCACCATGTATATGATGAATATAACAAAAAAAATCTACTAAATAAATATGATTTATAAATCAAACACACAAGAGTAAAAATATGGCATTATAATAAACAGTAAACAGAAAGAAAACATAACAACCTTCAATGTTTTTGCACAATATTAATTTGAAATTCAGATTACAACAATACTAAATGCACGTAAGAAGTACACAAGTGTTTAATAAGGAATTTGTTACATTAGAATATCTCTAAAAACAACAATATTCTTTACATACAGATTCAATAAATTCTGTAGTAATCCAGTTAATATTTTTGTATTAAAATCCTCCTATTCATAATCCAATTTCCCCAAATAAAAACTTACAGATGAGTTATTTTTTTCTTTTTATTTATGATTACATAACTCAACATTCGGAAATTTATACATTTCTTGATTTCTGTACACTATAACGTATCATTTATGATTAGAAAAATCGCTTTGTTACTATAGCTCTCAGTCACCTTTTTTTCATATAAAACAAAACAATAGAATAAAATACATTTTATTGATGAATTAAGTTTCTTTACAAGATAACATTGAAACAGTTTGACTCATAAAAATGAATTCGTAAAAAACATGTCTCATATTTCGTCAAATATAAAGTTACATAAAAAAATCAAGGTCAGAGTTGGTTGGTCGATTCCCCCTCCCCTATTCAAATGGTTTGCACATTTCTGATTGAAGCCATACAAAACAATTATTCAGATAAATACTCTGAAATTTAGAAATTTGCTGAAATAAGTTTCAGAATCAGCATTCAAATCATTAGCATAAAAAAGCTGGAAGTTCACTAATATAATTTGGAAGCAAATGAAAATACAAAATTATCTAAACAGATGTCATATTCTGTAGTTAGTCAAGTGAATCAGTACTTTAAATATGCCAGGATTAACTCTCTACTCCAACTGCTGGTTGCAACTGCGAGGATGCTTCAGTCCTTATCGATACATCTACACTTCCTGAATCACTAGAATTCTCAGAAAAATTTCTATTACTACTAGGAGATTGAGAAGAATCTTTTTTATTGTTTCGTTTTCCCTGTAATTAAAACAAAATGTTTTAAGTAAACTAGGTATTAAAGAATAGTTATATAATCAATATAGTTGTTCATAAAAATATTTTTATCGCCAAATTCTATAAGTTACTAATAAAATTTATATAATGAAATTATTTTATTTATCTTGCATAAAATAGCATTATTAAGCAACTAAACAAGTAATCAATTATAAAATAAATAAAACACCTGAATGGTTTTTATATATCTTACATTAATTAGAATTATTATACTTGTAAAGAAAACATAATAGATATTTTTGGGAAGGGGACACACATTTCATTAATTACACCTAAATACATTTAAAAAATATATTCACAGAATTCAATATATTTTTCTTAGTTTCACACTGTAAGGGAAGGTTATTCTTGGTTTAAAAAGACAAAACTTATGTTTGTATTTAGTTATTTGTTCTTTGCTAATCACTAGAAGTATCTAATTTTTTCATTGGATGTAATTTATTCCCAGCATAAGGATTAAAGGGGGGAAAAAGAGCAACAAAGAAAAATGCGTTATCTTACTAAATCAGTTATAGATATTAAAAATATCAAAATTATTAAAAAAGTAAACTGATATTAAATGAATATAAATTTCTATCTTATATAATAATTTGAAAATCACTATTTTTCATGTTTAACTTTTTTAACATACCAACAGTTAGAAACAATCTTATCAAACTTACATCTCTTTCAGGAGGAGGTAAAATAGGGATAGCTGCTTTGGGTCTCTTCTGAACAGTGGGCCTTACTGAGGGAGGTTGACTTTGAGGATAATAATATGTTATTCCAGTTTGATACATGTCACTAGGGGGAGCCTAAAAGAAAGTAAAACAATTGCATCAGATCCAATATTTCGTTTTGCCTTATAAAATGCTTGCACTTCAATTAAAATATTAAAAGAAAATTTAATTTCTTAATTAAAGGTAAAGTTGCAATATATTAATTTACAAATATAGGCACTTACATACGATCACAATCATATTGGCAATACTGAATAAAACCACATGTAGTTGAAACATAATAAGCAATTATAAGTATACAATAATCAATAATAGAAAAGTACCTAATTTTTATTATTAAATTTTATTTTTTCCATTTTATTAACATGAATTTTTTATTCTTTTGATATATATAATAAAATAATTATATTATTAAATTTTATTATTTAAGATTTCAGTAAATCCTGGATTCATATTTTAGTATTCGAGCTCGCCCATATCTACGAAAGGCTTAGAATAGTGATAAGCAGAAAAATATGAAATGAAGCACATGGTTGCCAATTCAGCATCTATGATGCATGTGAAATCGAGGTTGCCAATTTGGTGAGTTAATCTTGAAAGTTGGCATGATTGTGGTAGTACATAAGTACCCAAATATATATTTCCTATTAATTATAAATAAATATAATAATATGTAACAGAATATTTATGAATGTTATAAAGTATGCTGCTTTCTTGTTCATTGTTTCAACATCAGAATATTTTTGAAAAAATCAACATTGCAAACTAAATACACACAACTGTATAAATAAAGTTTTTTCCCTATAATTACAATTCATTAAGTGTAATTGAAAACAGACAAATAAGCTGAAATTGAAAATAGCATATTGAAAAAATTACATATGATATTAAAACATAGAAATTAAAAGCATCTCTCACCCAACAGCAATTCCAACCTGTTTTAATCTTAGAATATAAAATTCTTCAACAATTTTATATGCATACTTCATATGGGCCATTCAAACATTTTATGAACTTTTAATCTATACTTTATTCATTAGAAACTTATTTTACGTCAAATTTTGCAACAAAATACAAGACATTTTATTTTAATTCTGCAATTTTTTGCAAAACATGTATATTTATTAAATAAAATACATACATATTATATATACACATGGAAAGTTGTGGGACTTGGATGTCATTTTTGAGACAATTGTATCTGAGAGGATTCAGAAAAAATGCACTGTTGACATTTTCATTTATTGACAATTATTTTGGAGATGGCACATCATTAAAAAATCACAAAAAGCAACAACAAAAACTTGAAAAGATCAGGATGGAAAAATTGTTCTCTAGACCAAATGCCCTCAGCTAATTCCAACGCAAGAAATTTCCAGAACAGGGGTGGGCAAATAGCAGCCCACGTGCCCCATGCAGCGTGCAAAGATTTCTTTGGTTTGACATATATTTATGAGCAGTTTTTCTTGTATGTAGATCAACAAGAGGAAATATGGATGCAAACTGGCAGACATTAAAGTTAGTGTGAGCTGTGATGAGAATTTCAACAAGTCATCTCACTCCTCATTTTAAAAAAGTTGTAGAAAAGTGTAATATAAGGTACATTGTCTACTTAAACTGATTCTAAAATTACATGTGCTTGCAGCCACAGATGCGAAATTGGCACAGTAAATAAATTGAATAAAACTGGTGCTATTTTATTTAAATTATATTCATTGATTTTTATGGTGCAATTTATATATACCTTTTCTGAGATGCAGTGTTAATTAATGAACAAGATCATTTTAAGAAGGTGCTGCCCTCTGGTATCTTTCGCTTTGACAATGTGGCCCATGAGCCAAAACAATGGAGTAACTTCATGGACAGACTGACGCCAGTCAGTAATCACGTGATTTCAACGTCAATAAACAGCACGTGCGATTTCAAAGCATTGGTTTTCCTTTATGTTTGTTGACGTCGTTCTAGTGTCTTAATTTTATCTAATTAAAAACATATGATATTGTATTTTTTACATTATTCTAGTATATATATTTGTTAGGAAATTATCTTAGCAACTCTTTTATATAATTTTTGTTTTATTCTAATTTATTTATCTAATTAGGTAATTGTCTACTTCCGACTAGTGTTAGCTGGCATATTTATTTATCCTAGTTCGGTTGGATCCTAGCATTTATTTATAGTTCATGGTACACTTAGGTATGACTCTTAGTTATTTTAGCTCTTAATTAATTTAGTAGTTATTTATTATATAGTTCTGCGCAAGAATGGTTGACAGTATAGAATTAAAACTACTTTTTTAAAATTGTATGATTATCGAATAACATTGATATCATTTCTTTAAAAAGAGCTTACACCTATTATTATACAACACAGTGTCAGTTAGGTGTGAATAATATAAAAAATGTCTGCTTGTAATTTTAATTAATAATTCAAGTCAGGAGAAAATATTTATTCTGAATTTTTTCAATTTGATGATAATTTGTGGGAGGAATGTTTACAAAAATTAAAGAAATGTTTCTTTGATTTTTACCTTCCACACACAAATTATCGATTTCTAAATTATTTATAATTATTCTTTGCTGTTAAAATTTAATGTCGTTTCTTACTTTAAATTAAAATACAATATTCTTAAGGGGAATGAAACCATTACAAAAGGGTAACAATTTTTAGAAATGATTACATTTAATTTGATATGTTATTGTCTAATTTTTTTGAAGTACAAAAGTAAAAAAATTGCAAAAAAGTTTATTTCTTGAAGCCTGTGTACATAGAACATTAGTTAATATGAAAGTTTTAGATAAATGAAGAGAATTATCTTTTGGTAAAAGTGGTTTTTTTTTCATCTTTTTTTTTAAATCCCAGTGGCTACTTAAGTATTTGTTTATCCATGATTTAACTATTTTCCTTTTTTGCACAAATCCTTAAAATAGTTTAATTCCTGAAAACTCAGTATTATGCATGTAAAGGTAATTAAGCATGCGAGTATATGATTCATATATATGTCTCCTGTGATGAAAATTGAATTTTTTTTACAACTTCATGAATTGCAAATTTTATGATAGTATGGCTTACCAATGGGGACATTAAACACTCTATGTGAAGCATTATAAGTGTCAGACATTTGAAATAATCCCGTAATTTTGGTTTGATTTATCAATACTATAGGAAGTTCTAATTTTTTTTCCTTTGTACTTATAATGCTACTAGCTGATAAACCTGTTCTTCACACAGGTGTGAATTTATATATATAAATGTTATGCATGAAATTTTTCTACCCCCCTCCAGTACTTCATTATTTAGAAATGGTAAATAACAATTTTCTAAAAAATATATTATATTTACTCGAGTTTACCTACCTACACTTAAAATTCAAATGAATATTTTATTTCACTGTGGAACAGTTATTTGTTGAAAATGAATTTTTTGTTTACACAATGTATTGCGCATAAATACTTCATATATATTTTGTACACTATTATGAAGCATTTAAAGCTATTTGAAAATGTTTCTAATAAAATAACATTCCTATCTTTGACTGTCTGATTTACTTAGTAATTATCCTTTAAAAATGTTTGGAAATTTTTCTAGAAATGATTGTATAAAATAATAAAAGAAAATACAATTTCACTATTAAGTTAAAGAAATAAATCATATTAATATATAATTTTTAAAAAATATTCAATGTAATATGAACTTCACCTTTATATCTTGGCTACTAAATATTATGCATTGATATGCGACACTTGGATCACAAATTCAGATTATTAATGCGAGTATGAACTATATTAAAAATTTACATTACAAATTCAATAATTTTTTTAATTGCCTTTGTATAAAGTGCTTATAACATGTTGAACAACTTGTTATAAATAATTGTATAATATTAAAGAATATTTCATCAGAAAAAAAGACTATAATTTTCACAAATTCATTTCAATTTCTAATTGAATTGCATACTTCTTTAAGAGAGAGAGAGCTATTGTTTATCTCATATTAGATAGAGTTAATATGAAAGTTTTTGATTAACAATAAATATTTATCCTTTGATGAAAATGAATCTTATTTTTATAACACAATGAATTGCAAATAAGATAGAAACAGTTTAATACAATATGGAAATAAATAGTTGCATAAAATTTCCATTCACAATTTCTACCAGTTATGACTCTTGACCAGATATTTATGTTTAGTGTTAAACACTTGAGTTCCATTTCATGCAAACTTAAAACTTACTTGGAGAAATGCATTGGCATTTTATTTTGTTATCACTAATATGTATCTAAAGTGTCCTTTTATATATAATTATACTTTTAAAAAAGAAATTGATCATTATAATACACAAGAGCCCAAAATTTATCTTCGAAACATATGTCACACAAAAATATCAGTGATTTTGACCAATTAACCTCTTAACAATAATTTTGAAAAAAAGATTCTCTGTAATTCTCTTCAATAAATATCATAAAATTGATCAAAGTACTCTTCTTAGGTCAATATTTGCAACAAACTCAATGCAACAAATTTATTCAGGACATATATCATGAGATTTATTTTTGCAAAAGTATAAAATAAATCTAATCTCTATAATGATAAATCTACAAATTGTGCAAATACCAATAAATGCATATTTGTTATACATATGTAGTAAAAAAAATTGTATATATATGAGACAGGTTTTTATACCATACAGTCAAACTCTGAAAAACATATGTGTTGAAACAATGTAAATATATTACAATTTTTATTTTTTTTCTAAAAGAATTATGAATTCAAAAATGACTTTTTATTTTGGTCATGTAGGAGTGAGCAGGACTTTTATATTTAATATATGGGCACACACATTTATATTCTACTATATATACATTCTAATTTAAAAATTTTAATGCCTTAATTTATTACCATATTTGGAATTCAATTCTCGATAAATCATATATGTTACCTTAAGTAGTACAGCGAATAAAGATTTTTAAAATGTAGCACAATTTTTTTTAGGTGTAATTTTACAAATGGTAAATGATAATTTTGATTTCTAATGTTTGAAAGTGGTTCTTATTTCATCAACTAGTATAAACATTAACAGAGCTGTAATAAAGTAAGATATTTTTCCATATCTTTATTTTTTCTTTTTCCCTGTAATATTGTAAAATTACTGAGTAAAATACATTTTATAAATATACATACTACTTTTTGATAAATGTATGGTTACATATCAGATTCTTGTGTTCTAATTTTAGATAATTAAATGCTGAAGTACCTCTGTTGACTACTCTGAAGATGTGTAACACATAAGTAACATTTAAGTTAACTAAACATAATATGTTCTCAATACAACTTGATGTAAAATAAACAAATATTTGTTTTTAAATATTTACATTCTTGTAGAAGTAAGTCTACATCTATCCAAAATCCTTTTTGAAGAAGTTTCATTTGTCTTACGGTGTTGAAAACATTATTCAAAGAGTGGTCAAACACATAAACAATGGAAAGATGGTATATAATCCTCACGCTTCACCATGCTATCTAAGCACTTTGATTTGTTATAATGATATTATAAAATGGTTTTTTCTTTCTAATTAACCTTTCTATAACTGATCAAGCAACCATTTCAGCAAAATAAGACATTTTAGAAAGTAAAATGTAAATCTTTAAGAACAAAATAATCGTATGCAATAGTAAACAAACGACGCCATATTCACCGGTTGACGGAATCACGTGATCGTGACGTCACATGAATTTAGTCCATTGCCCACCCCACTGTTCTAGAATATTCTAAGACCATATGATTTAATCTTTACAAATGCCAACTGGTTGGATCCAATGGATGATGAATAATGCATCAATTCACTAAAAAAAATTTATTATGTGGCCCTTATTATAAAATCAAGGTTACAATTAATATAGTATTTCTGTAAAGCAGACAGATAGACATAATTAAGCAAAGCATGGACGGTTAGGGACAGCTTAGGACAAAAACAGGAGGGGAAAATAACACACTCACAAGAACTAAAATAAAGAATCCTTATATGTATATATAACTCGAATTACATAACAGATTTTCTACTGTCAGTCCAAGGCTAATTTTGTCAAGAGATAGCCACTGACTTATGTTTCTATTTAATACAGAAGTGAATTTTAGCTATTAATTATGGAATTATTAGAGAAACTAGTCTTTTCTAAAGAAAGAAGGTTCATAAAAATAAGTTTAATTTCTTACAAGGGGAAAAAATGCTTACAATTTAAATTTAGCCCTTAGAAATATTTTAATCATTCTAAAATAAACCCTTTCTTTCTGCATAACTCAAATCCAAGTATACTTACAGGAGGTGGTGGGGGTGGAGGTGCAGGTGCATACTGCTGGTATGCATACTGATGATAGCCTGTAGGTGGAGGCGCAGGTGCGAAGCTCATCATGTTTGGAGCTGGGGTAATACAGGGTGGTGGTTGCATAAGAGGTTGAGGAGCTGGTACACTCACTTGAGGAAATAACCGAGGTGGGGGTGTATTTACAGGCATTCGAAGACCTTGAATGAAAATTAAAGAGTTTTGAGCAAAATTTAGTTCAATACAAAAACATATTGATCAACAACAAAAGCGATTACACAGTAAATAAATGAGAGATTTTTCAGTGTAATAGATATACTGATCAACCAAGTTCATTAAGAGACATTGAAATGTAATTGCTGATGCATTCAATAATAAAAATTGATGGTGTATAATTTTCCCGTTTAATGAACATACACCATTTTAATTGTGAATCAAAATATTCAGGAAAACTGATGTACTAGCAAAAATTTTTTTAACAAGGATCAATATTTAAAATCCTTAGTTTATATAGTCATGTAAAAAATGCAATTAAGTTAAACCTCAAGTCACTAGCAAAGGATGTGTTTTGAATACTCCAATAATAAAAAAAGCAAAATGCATAGGATTTTTTTTTTGTAGCTGCACATATATTATAGGAGTTAGAATTTTTAGCTTAGATGCCCTTATTTTTGCCTGGACATTAATTTAATGGACCATTAAAATTTTATTATGGATGTTGAGAATACCCTACAAGTGATTATACATTGCATTTTTGCTTTTGAAGTATCAGAAATAGAATGTTTTAAATTACAATTTATTATTAATATGTATATACACATAAACAATATTAATTCAATTTCTTCCAAGAAAAAAATTATTTCAAAAACTAGCTGCATGGCCCGGCATTGCACGGGCTTTCTCTACTTTTATGTGTGAATTGTTCCCTTTCCTTCACAAAATCAGCATTTCTAACACTCTATTTCAAAATGACTCCCCCCCGCTACCCGGCGTTGATCGGGCTTTTACCGCGTGTATAACTCAAAATTCCCTGTTTCGAAATTTTTTAGCTTCTTTTCTTTGTCAGACAGGACTATTTCCCCCCGGCATTGCACGAACATTTTTAAATGCATAGCATATTGTCATGGAAATTCCCCTTCCCCTCTCGCTATCAGAGCTCTCGAGTGAGTGAATTCTTAAACAGCTTGCCAGATGCAGCCATCTAGTGGCACAAAAAGTAATGAATTATTGCACACACAAAAATTCGTAAAAAATAAGTTTTTGACGTTTTATTTTTTAAATCACATCTGTAAAAGATCAAAAGTATGAGTTTTTTAAAAATCCTTTTCAAATAAACACATCTACATTAATTCATTTTAGAAGAAATAAAATATGTAAAGTATCGTTGACTTGTATTAAAAAAAGTACTGTATTTTTTGACGAAATAAATTATCTTTCCAATTACAAAATTGCTGGTGAAGTTATTAAATGCGCGAATAAAATTTTGAGCATAAAAACTAAGCGATTATGTTGTTTCGAACCTGAGTACAAAGGTTACTAATCCAGCACTCTAAGCGACCGATCCACAAAACTTCGCAAAAAAAGAAATAAAAGACCTTTAAAATTAAAAGGAAGAGATATTCAATTTCGCATCGTGTTATTTGTTAAAGTTAAAAAAAAATTTCCGGCTTCAATTTTAAGTTAACACCTTCAAACTTCATACATCGATAGCAAACAACGGTAATTTTCAAACAAAAAATTAACAAAAATAATGCTTAAATATTTCTTGCAAAAAGGGAAAAAAACGAAAAACACGATTTTTTTCAAAAAAAACTGTAATTTTTAAGCAATTTTTTCAATCTTTGTACAGATTACGGATAATATCGTTCTACATACGGAAAAAAAAAGTTTCGTGAGATTTTTTTTTATAAATAAAGAAGTTATTAAGTATTTAAATAAAAATTTGAGTATTTTTTGAAAAATTGTAAAAAAAAATTTTTGACATTAAAATTTTTAAATGACTGATTCTAAAAGAGAAAAGCATGAACTTTTTTTAGTGTACAATATCGTTTCATTAATGCAAAAGAAAATGCAAGCAGAACGATTTAGAAATCATTTTCATAAAAACGTACCGTTTTTGATTCATTTTAGAAAAAAGCGTAAAACATAGAAAATATAATTATTTTGTAAAATAAATTATACCGTATCGTGGCGAAGTAAATGATCTTTCTGATTCTGTAATTATTTTTTAACTCATTATATTTGTCATCTTTTAAAAACTGCATTAATGGATTGATAAGAAAAATTATGAATTGGTGTTCTACAACTTTAAAAAAAGCCTTCTATTTTCTTCTTAACCAAGATAAGGAAATAGCATGAACTTACAATAATACTACTAGCTATTATAAGCAGAAACTTGAATTTCTTTTTTTCCTATTTCAAATACATACTTCATATAGAAAAATACTAAAAACATGTCAAAAAAATTAAAATGTGAGAAATAAATTTAAATGAAATTATGTGTATTTGTGGCAAATATTAATGCTATAAAATATTTTCAGAACAAATACTTAAAAATATGTGGATATATGTATCTTTAAAATTCCCTCAATGTAAGATGCCTTAGAAACTTGTTACGAATTCTAGAAAATCTTCCCATTACATTATTTGTGACCCTAATGAAGTAAATTATCCAACTCTATTTACATCAGGTTGTAGGTAGAAATTAGTTTTAAAAATTTATGCCAGCTCGCTAGGTAAAGATACATTTTTAAAAAATTGAAATTACAATGTGTTCTTTTATAAACTTATTCTTTTAAAAACAGTTGTATTTAATGAAAAGCATATGACAAATTATAATCTTCAAATATGTTTAATAAGGATGTTTAAAGCAGTTGTTATATACCTTTTTTCCCCTCTGTACATTACTTAGGGAGATAATTAAAAGCTAATGTACCCTTCAAAGTAAGATTTTGTCAAACAATTGCATACTGAATGTGTAATTTTGTACTAAAAAAAATTCAAAAGATACTTGTAATACAATCTAAAAATTCATTATCAACTTACATGATGTTTTTAAAAAATGTAGGGAGGTGGGAGTACTAGACAATTTAATTTGCTACTAGAAAAAAAGGCTTATTTCTCAAAAACATTCAATTGGCTTTACTGCACTAAAAATTATTGCATAATTGAAATTAGTAAAAAACTTGTGAAGCAGATTTATTTACTGAAACAAGACAAGAGATATATCTACACACCTATGATTCATTTCATGATCTGAAAAAGTTTTCAGCTACTGAATATATTGAAACTAAACATAAAAATGATTAATGCCATTAAAATTTTGTATTTTCAAATGTTTTGAACAGATGGCATAATTTGACCAGGAGCATTCACATTTCCTACAGAACTTTGCTAAAAATCATATGAGCTCATCCTCTGCCATCTTTCCTGTAAGCAATGCAAATTTAGTGCCACCATGTTTCCTCATTATATTTAAAATTTAGGTTTCAAAGAATATAAACATTTTGTAAGATTTTTTTATTTCTTCATTACTTGAAACTGTTACTTTTTGATTTTGAGAATTTAAAAATGGTAGTTCTCCAGAAGATGACGAGAAAAGTAAAAGATCATCAATATACATCGGTGAAGAACAAATTGAAATTAAGGAAAGTTATTGTTAAAACCATGCTACGTAAGAAAATCAAAGACGCAGGAAGCATTAAATCCATCATGACGATCATCCCTTTAGCAATAGGTGCTCCACTGGATACCTCATGTTGTTCCAAATCAAGCAAATATTACCCCTTGTAAATATGGAACAAATTTATACAAGAAAGGTTAAAAGTATTGGGAATCAAGATAGTCCAGCATCTGTGATTGGAAGCCTGATGTGTGTGTCATCAAGGCAATCTATGTGAACATATACTGCCAATCAAATAAATTTTTTATCTGTCTAATTTTTTAGCTTAAACTGTTATCCATTCCAAGTATTCTCTTAAAAACTTGAATTTTTTTCTTATTTCTTTCAAAAGTTTGTCTTGAGACTGATGATGAAGCTATCAAAAAATATGAAAGAAGAAATTACCATGGTCATTTTCCCAACACAAGCCATTTGAGTTTCCAAAGAAAAGAAAAAATTGTATCTTAAGTTAGTTTAATGAGTGCCCTTGCACAAATACCACCAAAAATTCTCTGATAATAAAGTTCATTTTGGAAAATGATATTTGTAAAGAAAATTAAATGCCAGTTGACTGAATAAAAAACTGGAGCTTTATTTAGAAGTGAGTGGGTGAATATTAATGTCACACTGTTCAGCTACACAAGGGCTTTTGGCGACGGACCTTGTATTTTTGAACCATGGTCAAGGGACGAGGACGACACCTAAGCTTGCACCCCCTCTCCTAACTACCACACCTCACCAACAGGAAGACGTTTGAGCTCTCGACAGATTTAACGTGCATTGCTCCCTTACACGGCGAGTCATCAGTGGTACTGGGCTCGAACTCATGATACGTCACAGATAAGAGCCCGTTACCTTGACCACTAGGCTACCATGGCCACATATTTTGGAACAAAGATAATATTATTCAAAATCTAAAATATAAATAACTCTAAATTGGTAGAAAGTTATAGACTTTCTGGAATCAGCCCTTCTGAATTTTTTTTTCCTATTATTTCTTGATTGTTTCTTGTCTATATAAGAATTTTTGCAGTTTTGCTGGTATTTTGTTTAAATGCTAAGTAGTACATATAATACAGTTAAAAAAAGCACTAAGTTCATGTCTTTTCACTCTAACTCATCAAGAAGTAAATATTTTTTGCTAAAATTGTCACATGTATACTTTTAGGTATTTGTTTGGTGCATAAACAAACCATACTTCAAACAGCAAAAAATTAATTTAAATTAGATTTATTACTTCATTCAAAATAAACAATCACATATTAATACTTCACAGAAAACACCTTGGCATTAATAATAGCTTGGCACCTTTGAGGTATAGAGCCAAGATGAGTTTGTATGAAGGAGAAAAGGATCTTCCATTACTCTTCAAGTTGGGGAAACTTTTCATCAGCATTTCTTTGTACAAAATGATGCTCTAGCTTGGCATATACTTCTTGATAATGAAAAGATCTGGGGATCGGCTTCGCCAGTTAAGGAGGATCATATGACGGCAAGAGAATTAACTTTGGATGTGCTTGCATCAATGGTTTGGATCACCATCCTATTGAAAAATGAAGTCATGACTAAGAGAAATTTGTGCATACAGACACATTGGGCACTCAAAGATGTCTTTATACTGAAACTTATCGATGATTCACTGAATTCACCACAGGGAACAGGAGAGAGGAACATTGCCAAACTATAACATTTCTACCCCATGCTTCATTGTTGGAACATGGCAATTGAGGTTGAAATGAGTGCCCTTAAAGAACAACGAATCTATTATATCCCATTTGTATCAAACAATATGCTTTTTTCTTTTATTACTCCTACGGACATTTTTCCACTTTTTCTGCCCCAGTCCTTGTGCCTCTTTGTACACTGTACATGTACATTACCATTCTTCACATCTGTTTTTTTAGGGGGCATCTTACATTTAGTTCAGCTGCTTTATACATGATAGAATGATCAGAGGGTTTAGGGTGAAGGAGTCACATAGCTCAAATGCAATGTCTACAGTTGTCAGGCAGGGACTGACGTGAAAGATGTACAACATTCATCTAGAAAAAAATAGAATTAGAACAAGGACATTTGGACTTCAGAACCTACCTCACACCTCATTGATCAACCTATCCCTTTAAAAACTTTGATTTTCAACTCTTTGATAAACTGAATTGTTAGAGAAAAGTCTGAATTTGGAGTGTGTCCCTTAACTATGGCTTCCTGTTGCTAAATAGTCAACTAACAAATGCAACAGCAAAAGCCCATTACCAGTAAGAAAAGAGTAAATTTTATTCAACAAAATGCTTTTATAAAAACAACCAAAAATAAAACATGTAGATAAAAAGGACATCTCTTCAAATGTGAACTAATGTTAAGATTTTCAAAGCCTAATTATTTATTAATGTAGTTACAGGTAATTGGTTAACACGAACATGGATTTAAAATAGTTCCTGACATCACTGAAAGAAAATGAGTTAAAAAAACATGAAATTGACATTTTTTTGACTGATATAGTATCAAACTCAAAACTGTAATTCTCAAGTTTTCAAAAATTAAATGAATGATTATAATTTTATCAATAGTAAAAGTCTAATTTTTTTCCCACTCAATGACAGATTTTATAATTTGATAAAAATAGGGAAAATGTTTCAAGTGCTAACATGTTTTCAAGACATCTTAATTTCAATTTTCATTTTTGCAAATATTTCTTACATTTGGAAAGGGGAGGTTAAAAATAACAAAAAATTCTTGTTGAAGGCATATACATTACAGGTTTTCTAAGCCTTTATGGCATTTACTTCATTTTAAGTATTGAAACTAATATGTTTAATGCTACATAAATGAAAAACACATTTTAAAAAAATTAAAAGTTAATGTGCAGTGAAAGTGGGAGTAAAACTAAATATAATTTGTTCTCAGGAAGCAATGAGCAGATGGCTTTTGCTCAGCAGAGAAACAAATAAAATCTTACAATATTCCCCAACTTATATTAAAAGATTTTTAAAGTAATTTATAAAATCAATAAATTACATATAAGGAACATGGAACACATACAAAATGCAGTCCTATAATACAGGGGGTGAGCAAATAGTGATCCGTGGGCTACATGCGACCTGCCAAGACAGCCAGGAAACCAACTTTTGAAACGAGAATTCTTTCCCATGCACGATCCAAGATTCATCTTGTATTTTTCACTATTAGGAAAACAGAATTCCTTTATAAGGAAGATAAAATAACTGAAAATGTTTCTACAAAGAGATCATCTGCACAGTTTAGATGAAGAGATCACAAGATTTCAGGATTTAAAAAAAAAAAATTGAGCCTAAATTCACAATTGCAGTAATCCATCCCATTATTGCTGATACAACACAGGAGGAGCTACACCTTGAACTTATTGACTTGCAATCAGATCACAGTGTGAAGGAAATGTTTAATGCTGTGACATTAATTGACTTTTACAAATCCTTGTCACCTGAAAAATTTCCATGTATAAAGAAATTTGCAAAGAAACTGTTCTTTATATTTTTCACGACATATATTTGTGAGCAAAGTTTTTCTTGCACAAAGATCAACAAGAGTAAATACAGATGCATGTCAGCATTAATTTGCAAGATGTGATGAGAATTTCAACAAGCTATCTCACACCTGATACATAAAAAGAATGGGAAAATGTGACAAGGTACATTTGTCTCTTTATGATTTTAAAATTAAAAGTGTTTGCAGTTACAGATATCAAAATAGCACAGCAAGAAAAATGAATAAAACTGACACTATTTTATATTACTTATAATTATTATTTTTAATAATGAATGCAATCATTTTAAAAAGGTGTAGCACTCTGGTATCCTACGATCCCAAAATGTGGCCTGCAAGCCAAAACACCACCCCTCTTATGCTACTATGGAACAAGAAAATATGTTTATATTATTTCTTTCAATCGATCATATTAAATTGGCTTATGAACTATATCCAGCAATCATATGGCTATTTTATAAAATGTAATGGAGAATCAATATTTAAACAGCTTTAATTATTATAGTTTCAAATCAATGTAAAATAGTTGAAAAAAATAACACCCTTCTCATTTGCAAGGAAAATATTCTAAATTATCCTTTATAAGAAGCAAGAATTACTGTTATCTAGCCCAAGCATAACACTCCATTGCTTGGGGCCATGATCATTGTTACTATCATGATTAATGAATACATATTTTCTGATTCATATACTGCAGATTTTATTGCTAAATGAATAAGGGGAGGATTGTGAAATTTGATTAAAGATATTGATAAATCCCTTTTCCTTTACAGTTTATATGCTATCAGGGAAAAGCATACCACAATTTAAGAATTATTGTTTAGGCTCCCCATAAGTCATTAGCTTACAACTTAACCTCATTAATGATTAGGAAAAGTAAAAGGAAAAATTATGCATTCTCTCACACTTACCCAAAATTCAGACATTTGCAAATCATATTCATCAATATTATATTCAATGGTTTGAAGAAATATAAAGGTAGAAAACTTTCACTTGAAAAGGATGAATTTCATGTTGAAAGTTAGTTTATATTCTTCAGGAAAATAATATTTTGCATTTATATATACTCAATGTCCATATTTCTTATAATTTTTCATGATTACTAATTAATATTCAGAGAGCAAAATTTAAAGGAAAAGCATTGTACATTATTTGAACTCTCCGATTAGGAGATTAACGTCTCACTATTCAGCTACTTGAGGGCTTTTGGTAGTGGACTTTGTAATTTTGAACCATGGTCAAGCGACGAGGACGACACATGATCTGGCACCCCCCCTCTTCCAACTTCCACACCACACCACACCAATGGAGGATGTTTGAGCATTGACAGCTTTAACGTGCAAGGCCCCCAAAACTGTGTGCCTTCAGCGGTACTAGGCTTGAACTCATGACAAGCTGGCCACGAGTTTGTTACCTTGACCACTAGGCTACCATGTGTGGCCACTTGAACTCTCCAAATACATTTAAGCAAAAATAACAATTCATGTGTGTTTAATACTCATAGTAATATAAATCTTTTTAGATATTGATATAAGTGTAATGCAAGTAACAAGCATGATTCTTTTTTTTTTCATTCAAAGGAGCATTTTTAAGTTTCAAAGAAAAACAAGCAAGGATTGAAACATAGGGAAACAGCACACATTGATAAAAAAAAGAAAAACAGAAAACATATTACAAAAAACAACAAAATCCCATATACGCACCATAGCTTTCAGTATAAGGTGGAGGAGTAAAGGTTTGATATGCAGAAGGATTCATGATAGGGGCAGTTGTAACAGTTTGACTTTGTGTACTGGGAGTAGGAACGCATGTTTCTGTAGGGGCATATAAAGTAGTCTGATATCCTACAGAAGAAAAATGCAAACATACAGCATAAATATGAGTCATGTTTTCTTCTTTGAGTGTAATTAAGAAATTAGTTGAAGGGACTGATAATCCAGTAAAAATATTTAACTGGAGAATAGCATTCTAAAATGAAAATGACCTTTCAAAATTAATTTTTGCATTTTTAAAAGGGCCAAAAAGGTTATAATAAAAATATGTAAAGTAAACACAAAATAGAATTAGGAATTTTGTGCCATATTTTTCTTTCAAATTTATATTTTGCCTCAAAAAAATGCATCAAAGCTTTCCTTTAAATGTAATATATGGATTTAAGGGAATATAAGCAGATATTAATTCCTTTGCAAAATTAAGGCTTTGAATTTTTTTAAAATACAACTGAAGCTGTTTTAAAATTAAAGGATTTATACTTAAAATTTGTGAAATAAACAATTTCCACAATAAAAATTAACTAAAAAAAATTCTGTTATAATTATAAAAACACATTTGTCTTTTCCTAAGTAGGAATAATTTGTTTACATATGAAGGATATGCTTACAATAGCTTGCACGTCTATGAAGCACTGAAACATGTGGCCAAGTACCTGCAAGACAACAGTGTTTCTAATAGCAGTTTACAGAAAAGAAAACCTAATCATCTTGTTCATGCATAATGCGCATCATGCAAAAAAAGCTAGCAAAGAAATCAAGTCCTGGTACTAGCACTGAGACTTAATGTAGTTATATATTTATTTGATTAGGTAATTACAGGTGAAGGGGGAAGAATGAAAAGCACAAAAATACTTTCATTTTATAATTCCGTAATTAAGTTTGATTTATTTGGATTAACAGCTGAATATCTTTTCACAGCAGCTTAATAAATGCAAAAAGCAAAAAAAAAAAAAAAAAAAAAAAAAAAAAAAAAAAAAATGCAAATGTGAATTAAAAAAAAGGAAAAGAACAAACAAATAAGCAATACCAAGAAAGTCAGGCAAAAAATAATATTTTAAAAATCACACAAAGAGAAATCAATCATGCAATGAGAAACATCAAATAATAAAACTTTTGCTCCGTAACAGTTAATTTCTTGCTAATCCACCTTTTACCTTTTAGAACAAGTTCTTCAATTACTAGTAATAATATATTTAGAAAATTGATACATTAAAACAAAGCAATTAGAAATAAAATCAAACAAAATAAATTTTGATACTGTCTGATTTTTCACACCTTCAGTTTCAATACTTAGTAATATTGCCATGCTTTTAGCATATTTAATACACACACACAACAGCTGATAAACCTATGCATGTATTTTATACATGCTTAACACGTGGAGAATTATATGCTTTATACTTGTCATAATTTATCACAGAACAGAGTCCCCTTTGTCCAAAGTGGTTCATTTTTTTTTTACATAGAAACAAAACATAATGGGATTACAGCTAGCTTGGTTAGTGAGGAATAAAACATTCGATTTCTTCCAAAATTTGTTTTGTTTGAAACAGATTTTGATTAGAATTCAATTAAGTGTTTTTTTAAAAATTTATTCTACGAACAAAAGTACTTATATAGGAATGTATTACACGCAAATCATATAGATAAAACAATAAAAGTTTTAACTAATTAAAAAAATAAGCAATGAGTAAGGGTGGGATAATTAGAGAGAACTGAAATTTACTTATTTAGTAATTTTTATTTATAATAAACATAACACATTTTTAAACAGCATAAAATGAAGCAAAAATATAAATCAACAGAAACTAAAAAAAAATCATAAATAAATAATTGGGAGGCATTAAATCTAATGCAAAAAAATATTTGATGCTTGAGTATTACTACAACCTTCGTGAACAGAAATTGCAAAGTGAAGAAATACTCCAAATTCTGATAACTTGGTGTCATTGCTTTACAACAATTATAGACATGACTTCCAATAGCATTTTAGAAAATATTGTGATTTTGTAGGATATGCCAACAAAAAAAAAATGTAATAAAATTATTTCAAAAGTATAAACATCTTATTTCAGAAATGCAAATGTTCAAATTCGCATGCTATGAAGTTACACTTTAGGAAAAAACATATGCCTTTGGGAAATGCATAATCAATACATTTATAATAAAGTGATTCTAAAATCTAGTGCACTGAAATATTTTCTTAAAAAATAAAACATAATCCCATTTACAATCTTTTCAAATTAAATTTTTTTTTAAAAAAACCTAAATTATAGTTGTACAAACATGTATGAGGTGTGTTAAAAAATTTGTCATTTTTACCTGCATAAAATGAAGCAAATTGCATGCCCTTGACTGGAGATGAGTCAAACACACATACAACATTCATATACACATACAAATTTTTTTCTGATTACAGATGGTATCAGTCATCCTTTGAGTGAAGAAGCATAGCTAGTATCTGTCAGATTATGATTGTTTACAAAATGACTGAAGAATTTGAGCAGCGATATTGCATTAAATTAGTCTAAAGCTCAATTAAACCCAAGTGTAAAACCATTTACAAGGTATGATATACCTTCATGAATAATGCTGTCAGAATCTTATGAATAGTGGTATGGTTAAACAAATTTAAAGATGCCACACATCATGCACTGGCAGGACATGAACTATAAGTTGTTACAACCTAAGTGAAGACTTTCCACATTCTAGAGTGCAGGCTCGATAATATAGAAGTATGAAAGTTCACCTGATTAGTGAATGCGATGGGGATAAGTGTTGGATCTGTGTATACAATTCTGACAGGATTTTGGAATGAAGAGTATCTGCAAAATCCACGCCAAAATTACTAATGATGATCCAGAAGCAACTCCATTTGGAAACCACACAAGATGTTGGACAATGCAAATAACCCGATTTCTTTACTGCTGACCCCAATTTCTTTAAGAATGAGACGGATTCATGAATATGACCCAGAAACAAGTCCTCACAGAGAAAACATCCATTCCTAAAGCAATCTGAATGTCATGCAGACAGGTTTTTTTTACCTTAAGTGTGTATGAGCAGAGAGGAGGAGGGTACATTACAAGTACATTAGCACCACGAGGCTGCTACTACTCCTCTGTTACCAACGTGATACTGTGTGATGTAAATGAAAAAACATCTGGGCAGAAAAAATTGGCAGCTCGATCATAATTATAGCACTCCCCATCCCTTCACATTTGATTCAGAGTTTCTTTGCCAAATACAGTACTCCTATAGTTTGTCAGGCTACTTATTCTCCTGACATTGCTCTACACAATTTCAGGCAGTTTTCAAGGTTGAAAATACCACTGAAAAGGATCCAAACTTGAATCCTCAGAAAAGATTCTGTAGAAATCGATGCTCACTTGAACAGTATTCCAAACAAATGTTTCCAACAATAGTGGGACTGTTGAGAGAAGCATGTCTATTACCAAAGGTACTATCTTGAAGAAGATTATGGTATGAAAAATCTAAGAATAATTGTACATTTGCCAAACAAAATGTGTGTTTGATAGTTTTTTAATGCATCTTGTATCCAAGTAATAAATAACTTTTAACTTACCTTTCCTCTTCAATAAAAAAAAGTCGATAATATAGAAGTACAAAAATTGTTTGATGTAAAGTTAAATCAGAAAAGCATTACACATAACTAAATATCTCTCAGTCTAAGTATTCAAAGAAAATATTTTTAAAAAGTATAAATTAAATTGGCTGTTTGAAAAAATTGTTTCTACATAACTTACCTCTAAATAATAAATACACAGGAATATTGACTTTCAAATAACACTATTATACAAAGAAAAGTTAGTACTTTGATATTAACATCACTGCAGCCAAATTGGCGCCACATGAAACATACCATTTTCCACCAAAATCCAACTCTGATTGGGTTTTTTTTCCTTACAAAACATCTTAGTTTTTTTTAAACAAAAATATCAAGGCACAATTTGAGTGTTGCCAATTTTGCTGCAGAGATGCTTATATGTAAGAACCGAAAAGTTTCAGATGTCACTGTTTAAAAAACGTATTCATATATAAAAAATATTTACTATTCAGAGGCAATTTCATTAAAGAAAAGCCATTAAAACATATTATTTCAAAGCATTGACATTGCCTAATGCAAATTTAAATAATACTATAAAAAATCATTAATAATATAGTTTCTCAATGTTAAGGGAATTTTTAAAGGATAATTTTACATTCATAATTATATATATATATAAAAATTTAATTTCATGACACAATTTCAAAAAAAAAAAAAAAAAAAAGAATTAATGATTAACATAACAATAATCTTTTTTAAAAAATTAATTTATCTCATAAAAACAAAAGCATTTCCTTATTTTGAAATTTTAGAGTAAATTGTGAAATGTTAATCAATGTAATCTTTTATTTTAAATAACATTTAATTTCCTCATTTATGCATGCTTAACTATCAATTAGTCAATAAAAGCTTCATCCACTTAGAATATTATCAGAGTTAATTCCTGTTGGAATTTTGTATTTTTGAAATAATATCAATTTAAACTCCAAAGTTTTATTTTCACAGATCCTTAAAGTGTATAAAATTAAACTATGAATTGAATTTCCATATGCAAGTTATAATGACATATTTTATTATCCTATTATTTCAAACTGCATCTTATAAAAAAAAATGCTTGTAGTTTAACACTGAAATTACTAACAACTTAACCAAAGGTTAGAATATCAGTAATATTAACAATTAGGCCCTAATAGACATTCTTAAGTGAACTGATAATAATGTATACATAAGTAAATTACTTATCACATACTGCATACAGAAAAATATTACCACATCATACATTGTATACATATATATACATGCACACACAAACTGCTTTTTCTTATATGGTTAAACATTCCAGATGCACAGATGCAAGGGATGAAATTCCACCTAAAGTACTACAAGCCAAACCATCAAAAATTACTCAATGTTTGAAAGTACATACCTGATTCATAATATGATGGATGAGGAGGTGGCACATTTGGTGGAGACTGTGCTTGGTATGTGTTAGTCTCAGGAAGGCTTCGTTGCCTAAGAGACGAGTAACGCTTCGGACGACCAGATGAATCCCCTCCACCTTTAAGAGCTATATTTGGCATATCAGTTGACAGACCTAAAATAAACATTTTAAAAACATGATCAATTTTATTAGCAAAACCACAAAATTATGAGATGATAAAAAATATTCCATCAAATGAAAAGTGAACAATCGCATTGTGTAAGTGTTCTTCCATGATTAATCTTAGTAGAGGTTATTGGATGTCACAACAAAGACTGGACATCAGAAATTTTCTTTTGACTTCAAACCCAATTCATATTAATAGCTATATATATTGACAGTTAATTTTCAAAGTTAAGACTTCAGCAAGTGTAATTTTTCTGTAAAACAAAGTCTAATCCCTTTAAACTAAGAGGTAAATGCATTGAAAGTGAATCATTGCTATATAATGAACTATATGGATGTTTTTAAAAGAATTCTTCCCTCAGATTATAACAGCATCATTTAAAATTAATGTTTCACTAGACACTAACATAGAATGTTACTCATAGTGATCAACCCTATAATTTTGAGTCATAACCCAGAAATGAAGATAACATTCAAACTAGTGCCTCCCTCTCCTAACTTCCACAATACAAAAGGAATTTCCCTCCCAAGCACTCTATTTAAGACTTTAAACAATTACTTTTTTCCCATTTAATTTTATGAATTAAAGGATATTTCAGTTAAAATTTAGATGAACAGTTTTACAATTACTCATATAAAAGAATGTATAAGTTTCTCAAAATATGTCCCTAAACAAACTTTGAGGAAAAAAGTAATAATCTAATTGTATAACTTTTAATCACAACAAAATTATAACTAGGATAATATGATTAATTTTTTTATGAACCCGATGACTCAGCATCTCCCCTTTATTTCTAACAAATGGAAATAATATTTCCCTCTTTAAGACAATATAAAACAACTGATAGAATTCCTGTCCCCCCCCCCTTCAGGAAATTATACTACATATTTGACATTTTGAAGAATATAACAGCGTCAGTAATTTACAGCAGCATAAAAAATACAAGTTTGAAAATTAAAATTGATTTATGACATTTATATGCATAATATGTAGCTCATAATCAAAATTGATGACAAAGAATTACAAAATATTAAAATTACACACAATAATATTAAAGCTAAAAAAATCAGTTTAAATTACAAATGACATTTTTTCAGCAAGAAATGCCTCAATAGTAGAAAAAAAAAATTATGGTTTTAAATTTTGTTTAAACAATGCTTGTTTCTGATTTACATATGCACAGCTTGAGCATCTTTTTTACTAAGCCAATCCATTGACTTGCCTGGCTTTTTAACTTTCTTTTCTCCTTTGCAATGTTTCTAATAGATGGCTATTGTAGAGTAACCCAGGAGATGGAGAGAATTTTGTTTTTACTTGGTATGTGAATACTATTTCTTTTGAATTTAACACAAAAAGCAATGGAATGCATAACAGTAAATGATTAGATAGTTTAATTCTGATATTGGGTTAGATAATGAATTGGAAATTTCTCTAGGTTATTCTAGAAAATGTGAAAGTTCCAATAATCTTGCAGAGCTATTGTGAAATAAATACGAGTAATTCTTTTTCCCGTTTCACTACAATTTCTTTTTACAACGAACACTACTGTTCATATGGATATTGATGTAAGTAATGGCACCTTACCTTTTTTTTATTATTATTTTTATAGTTTCTTTGATTGTAGCCTCTTTGAAATAATAGTGTCTGAAACTAATATATAGACAGAAATATTCAAAACAATCTATGAAAAAATGGAACAAGAAAATGGAAATTAATACTGAAAATTGAAATTCTTTCTCATTTTGAATATTTTACTAAGAATTGTTAAAAAGCCAGATATTCAACAATGTTGGAGTAAGAAACATTCAACATCAACACCCTTTTATAAAAACAAAATTATGTCCAAACGTTGCTTTCCAATTATTTTTGCATTCACATTTTTCTCATCAAACTAAATTTGACACTGAGACACATGAGTATTCAATGCAACAAAAACTCTGACCAATAATCAAGCGTTTGAATCCTTGTTTGTAAAGAATTATTACACTTGAGAAGAGTTTGATGATATGTAAAGAGAAATATTACACTTAAAAATATATATCAGCTGCTGAAATAAACACAATTCAAAATTTAAAAAATTATGTTATGCAAACTGAAGTTTGGTTATGCATATCAACTTACGATATATGTGGGAAAAGATACACTTTATGAAAACTATTAAAATCTTCGTAAGCTATCTCAAGCTCCTTTAAGCAGCTATTTTTCAATAAAGGAAGTTGCCTAACAGATAATTTTAAGCATACCAGAACTGGCTGACATTTTTCTCAGCCAACAGACATGTATGGAATACTAAAATTTAGAAATTACACATTTTGAAGAAACTGCAGTCAAAGAAACTAAAAATGCATGTTCTTTTTCATATCCATTTCTGTTCAGCTTTAAAAATTCTTGTTCAGAAAAGCAATCTTTAAGTAAGAATGCCAATAGTTCATGATATTTGAAAATCAAATTATCTAATCCAATACTTGTAGTAGTTTCAACTGCTGATTTAAACTTATGTAATCAATTAAACACAAAACTGTCAAGGTTGTTTTTGGTTTGGGACACAACACAGAAGAAAAAAAAACCCATTAAGAGTTAAATATATTAATTTAGAAAAGTAATATTAGCCAAGCATCATTTAAGTTCATGTCGACCATTTAACAAAAAACAGGGTAAACTGATAGATCAATTGTTTTGATTCTTCTTTATAAGATGAGTAGTAGGTCATGCTAATTTTGGATACAATAACATAATTACTGAGATTTTCAGAAATATGAGGGAAAATAGCTATCACTGCTAGAAAATCCAGAAAAAGATTCTAGGAACAATAATTTTCTAGGGGAAAAAACGTAGTAGTATTAAATCTGCAACAATTTGAATTACTCTACACCCAATAACACATTGTGATCCTATCAAGTTCAGATATTAGACTACTGTACAGTATAAAATACTCTTTCAAAACAATTAAAATAATCAGGTCAACAAAAGGGATGAAAAATTAAAATTTTTGTTTTGTAGCAACAAAAGAAATATTAATATTTCCTGATTATATACATTTGTGGTATCAACATTTGGTAGCATTAGTGTTCTTTTAAGTACATTTGTGATGATAGGCAACTTGCATTACATATCATATACTAGCTACAGTGTAAGCAAATTCACATGCTTCACAGATAATCAATACTTCTCATAAGTGATTTTTGTCATAATTAATGGAATACTGTCAAACACTATATATATTTTGAGCTTTTACTCCCTACTAAATTATTCTCTCTCTCTCTCTCAACAAAGTAATATACTTCAAAGTAATAATCAATACAAAAATTTTTGATTATAATCCAACAGTTACAATAATAAACCTGATGTAATAATCTTTTTGAATACTACATTTTGTGTACAAAAAGAATGCGACTCTAAATGCCTAACTGAAATACAAAATATATTTAAGATGCAAAGAAAGATGATCAATTGAATCATTCTTACATCAATGGATTTTAAAAGAAATTTGATGCGTAACGAAGAAGTTTTCTAATTACTTTGATGGTAGAAAAACACATCCCAAAAGAAACAGCTATTCATTCCGACAATATAAAAGAATACAATAGCAAAAAGCACAAAAAGCTTGCTATAAACATTGGAAAATGAATTACAATTACAACTTAGCTATTCTCATAAGTGACATAATAAATTGGATGACTTGGGGGTACATTAACACGTTCACTGTGACTGACATGCTGGTGCATCAGCCTCCTGCTACCTTATATGCCTGTGTCGCTCTGGGAAGACGATCAACTTAAGTAACATGCTTTATTGTAATTCGGCTTCTGAGGATGGATATACCAATTTTACTGACAGCGAATGTGTTAAGAAACTCGGAACAGAGAAAAACTGCATGTCATCTATAGACCTATCTAGTTGAATTTAATAAAAAATTTACAAGCAAATAAACATTCCAGTGAAATTTTAAATGTTATAACAGAACAATATCCACTTTCACTAAATACATATACATCAATCATGTAATACTAGTTATGAACAAAATCAGTACATTTAAATCATATAGATAGTACACCCATTTTCATGAATTCTCAAAACTACCAAAGTATTAATGACTTTACACATGAGACTACATGTTACCAGAAAGAACCAAAGCATTCTAGAATCCAATTATAATAATTACTGTAAAATCTGGTGTATAATGCTCACTGCCATATAACACACATCTATAACTTCAAGCTGCAATTTTGCATTTTTAAGTATATTCGCTGTATAAAGCTCACCCCCTTTTTATGAAGAAATCTGAAATTGATATGTGCAATGCCCTTATGTTTTGAAGCCATTTATTCGAGGTATTATATTGAAGTCATTTGTTGTTGTTGTTGTTGACTAATTCCTCCTGTCTAGCCGCAGGCTAGACCAGGTCCATGAGCCCAAGAGTCCTCAGGAAATCGTACACCAAAAGAGGACTGGAATAAATGTCCTCCCTATCAAGTCCTGCACAAAACAAAAGATGATCTGGAGTTGCCTGTACCAAATTGCATTTAGTACAATTCTCGTAAATTTTCTGGCCTAAGTGAAAGGAAAGGCCTCTAATGTATCCACTTGCAAGCCTACTAATAGTTGTTTGGACGACTCTATCCGCCTTGATGGAAAGGGCACCACCTGGGGCCTGCCTATTATACCAGGGGTGAGTCGGAAGAGTCTTCCATAGTTCTTGAATCAAAGATTTCGTTTTAGAAAAAATTTCCGAGAAGGTCAAAGTTCTTCTCGACATTAAATCTTCAGTGACTCCTTCCTTGGCTAAAAGGTCAGCTGCGTCATTGCCAAAGAGACCAATGTGAGATGGAATCCATTGGAAGTATATCTCATGTTGCTGGGAAAGTTCTTTAAGATTTTTAAGAATTGAGACCGATGTTTTGTCTCCAACATTTGTCCAGTCGCTAAGGTGTTGGATAGCACTTCGGCTATCACATAATATCCATATTTCATCAGGAGATGTCATCGTCTTGATGATTCGGAGAGCTTCATCAATGGCAATTAACTCGGATCTAAAAACGGAACAAAAGTCCGAATTCCTAATTTTGATATTATGAGAACAATTAGGAGCCTTTATAAAGATGCCACTGCCACATGAGTTTTGTTCGTCTTTGCTACCGTCGGTATAAATTTGCATTGCAGTAGCTGGAATTTTGTTAATAATCTCCAATGCTAATTGACGTAAATATTCAGGTGGATCTTGATTTTTGGAAGTATGAGCTCCCATTTCTGGTTTAAAATGGACTCTAGGCAATCCCTCCAGAGGGTTAAATACATTCTTCAAAAAATGTTCTTCAATGTCCTGATCTAATATGTCCATCGCTTGCATTCGAGAGAAAGGACTGTCTCTTTTTAGTCTGTGTCTGTTTGTCCAGGTTATGAGATATGCAGATGTGCGGTTATAATCTCCGTATCTGTAAAGTTTACAAAAGTACTTTGAAAGCAGTAATTTTCTTCTCAGATCCAAGGGCATGATATCAGCTTCGAAAAGAACTAGATCTGTGGGACAGCTATGTCGCATGCCAGTGATAATTCTAGCAGCGCTTGATTGTACTCGGTCCAGTTTCGCCAAATTAGTACGTGATGCACTGAAATAAATTTGAGAGCCATACTCTAAGACAGGTCTGATCAAAGAGGTGTATGTCAGTCTGAGAGTACCAGCATCAGCACCCCAGTCCCTTCCAGCGATGTATTTCAGTAAGTCAAGTCTCTTCCTGCCTTTGTTTATCACATAGTCTATATGCTTGTTGCTAAGTATCTCAGGATCCAAAATGTAGCCCAAATATTTAGGGTGTTTTTCATAGGGAAGGGATTTGCCTTCCATAAAAATTTGAGGTTGATAATTGTATAAACGTCGATTAGTCGTGAAGAAGCTAGAGAGGTTGACTTTGATACATTAAAGATCAGTTTATGTTGCTCAGCAAAAATCTGTATGTCAGAAAGGGTAGTATTGATTGCGGTTTCTATATGGACGACGTCAGAGTTAGAGTTCCAGAGGACGATATCATCAGCGAAAAGCCCCACCTCACACCTTCTAGAGATGATTTTCTCAATGCCCGCAATGTATAAGGAAAAGAGCAAGGGGCTCAAGACTGAGCCTTGCGGGACACCTTGGCTGAGCCTAAAGGTATTAGATAAAGAGTCTCTAAATCTCACTCTGATCTCTCGATGAAGTCATTTATTTGAGGTGATATTTTTTTATGCTCATCTTTTTATTTTTATACCTAAAGTATAATACACATGCATAAATAATTTCAATCTAAACCTTTATGTTAACAGTGTACGTTATATGCAGGATTTTATGGTTAATGAAAAATTAAAACTTCTTCAAAATACTTTACATTAGATAATTATCCTGAGGACACTTTTAACAAGTCTTACAAATCCTTATCAAAGTAATTTTTTCTTAAAAGATAAAAAGGTTAAAATAACTCAAAAACTTACCATTATTTTCATTGCCATGGGTACCTTCTGAGTTAATTTCATTATCATTGGCTTCTAAAGCCAACTGCTCCATGTCATTACTCAAATTATTTATTTTATTGTCCATAAACCGAGGTGACACATGACGTGTATTGCCTCTACCTCTTCTGTTACTGTGATCTCCTCGACCAGATCCTCTACTTCCACGTGGATTTCCACGCCTATTTCCCCTTTCGTGATTTCCACTGAAGGGAGGAGTTTTACCTCGCCTAGGAGGTACATCTCGTTCTACTGAGTTTCTATTACTATAATTAGAATTTTCAAAAGTTATAGTCCTCACTGAATTGGCTTCTGAAGACTCAGAAGCATTATTTTTGTCAAAATAGTTCTGCTCTGGAGATTTATCATTTGAAGGTTCCGAGGCATCTTTACTAGGCAGGGCAGGAAATTCATTGTTGTTTATAACTGGAATTTCAGTGGTTGAATCGCCTAGAAAAATTGAGAAAGTTATTTAATGAACAGTTCCTGCTCCACTGAAATAAATAATAATTACTCAATTTTTTATAACATAATTATAATGTTTTCCTTTAATGAAGCATTTAAGTAAACATATTAAAAATTTCTATTAAAATTTTCCATTAAACATATAGCAGCATAAACTACATATATGTTTTTAAAAGAACATTTTTTTATTATTAGATAATTTGAGATTTAGTTATAATTTATCAAAACTGTTCACTACTTTGTACAAATTATTTATGTATAAATAATTATAATTAATTATTAAAGATCAGGCAAAATTGTATAGGCAATAAATATTATGCTTTTATTAAACATAATTATCTAACAACATACTTTTTTTTAAAATTTTCACTTAATTTACAACTTTTTTATCAGGTTAATTTAATTACTTATTTAAAGATTCTATTTATAATTGCAAGATTTAAAAAATAAATCTGGAGTCTTCTATTAATTTTGTAGTCATTACATTTTTCATCTTTTTCCCTCATAAAATTCACTTTTATATTTTTATAAATAAGTATAAATATCCACATTGAACGAGTCATCTCTTTATATAAATGTGTCATATACACAATCAATATTACACTAAGTTTCTATAATTCTAACCTAATGCTGAACAAAATGTAAGAATATTACATAACACAGGTCAAAGTAGAATGTCCACAGTTCTACATCAGATTAGGACGCATATAACTAGATTCCCTTATGTCAGGGTGGGCAACCATTTTGGTTCAAGAGCCACGTTGCACAAGAGGAAAATACTGCAGGGATGCCCCTTTTTAAAATAATTGTATTCATTAGTTATCTTTGTGTCTCAGATAAAGGTATATGTAGTACCATAACATCAATAAATATAGGTTTAATAAAATAGTGGCAATTTTATTCAATTTATTCACTGTGCTAATTTCATATCTATAGCCATCACTACATTTAATTTTGGGATCAATTTAATGAGACAACCCCTATCACTTTTCTAGATTTTTTTTTTTAAATCAACAGAGAGATTGCTTGTTAAAATTATCATCACAGCTTGTGCAAGTTAATGGCAGTCTCTCTCTCTCAACTTGCATTTATATTTAAAGTTGATCAAATATAGAGAATATTTTCTGTCTTTTTAGTTTTCTGATTGTCTTAGCAGGTCGCAAAAAAATTCTTTGCTGGCCACTAGAGAGACAGAGAGAGTTGCCCCCCCCTACCCATTGTAATTAAAAAAATCTGAATAAAGACAGTCAGACTATCCTGTTGCACTAGAATTAGGATAAAAACAAATATATAATTATATTTCAAATTTTACAACAAAAATTCCTTTATATCAACTTTTGATTTTTTAACAAAATTATATTTATGATTATCAACTATTTTTTCAATTTTAAAAAGTTGTAAGTAATTACTTTAAAGATTATATATACATGGCATACATAAATTTCTAGGCTCGAGCTATCATTCTCATTTAGAGCACTTATTTATCTCATCAATTGATTGGTATTTCATTTAAAAAAAAAAAGAATTGTGTGATTGAAACTGAACACCAAAAATTTATTAAGTTTATCCATAATACCTTCAATTTCTTGATTGTTAGGCACTTCATCAGGATTAGAAATGTCTTCAGAATCTTTTGGATTGAAATCTCTGCGGCCTCGACCTCGAAATCCAGCACCACCTCTGAAACGGCCGCCTGGTCTTCTTCCCCTGGAAATTCCACGAGGACCTCCTCTCCTTTCTCTACCATATGCTGTTACATCTTCCCAATTACGATCATATTTAGTAGGCCCTCGTCTAAATATTACAACATATAATCAATTTTACATGTTGTTCAAAATGTTAACATTCATTTTTCTGCCATTTAACACAACATATTTAACAAACAAATTAGAAATATAAATATTTTAAAATATTTACAGTTCTATATTTAGATTTAAATTTCATACTGATTACTGTTTAACTTGGAATTTTGTACTAATTCGAAGATAATTAACATACTTGTTCAGTACATGAAGTTTGTGCGTGTGTCATCTTAACAATAAAATTTTAATTAAAAAAGAATGTTTTATATAGCAGGAAATACTGAAATAAGACTTGATATTTTATAAAAAGAAAAAGAATTTATTTGAAAATTATCAACAATAAAGTATTAGGTTATTAAAAAAAAGGTTATTAAAAAATTGCCTTATAACTTAAAACTAATTTATGTAAACTTTCATAAAATACAAAAAGAAAACTGACCCATAACGACGCCTTCTTCTAGCACGAGGTGGACCATCTTCATTCCTTATGTCATAACCATATGTTTCAATCAATTCATTTCTAGACTTAGGATGCTGTTCTTCTTCTCTAAAACGATCATGTCCCCATTTGCCTTCATCAAGCCATAACTTTTTCTTGCGATCTCTAAAAATAAAGAATATTTTAATATTTTTACAAAGTACATTACTTCAATAAGAAAATTTATTCATTTCTATATCATAAATCGTATTAATGTAAAAAGGGAATAGGAAAATTCTAGATAAATTGAATGCATTTTTTAAATTTATTTTAAAATATTTACTGGCCAAATAAATCAGAAAATAAAAGAAAAGAAGCATTAAAGAAGTTAATAATTAATTTTTTTTAAAAAAAAGGGAGAGAAGGCAGTAATTTAATTTTTGTTTCATGTACACTATTTTATTTATAAAAGAAATACAAGCAAGCTACAAATACTTCACCTATTAGTTTATACAAGGAAGACTCATTTTGCTCAAACAACTGCTTTTTAATTGTGACTTATAACACGCAAAATTTTTTTAAAGTAATTTTAAAAATTCATTTTATTTTAACATTGTATTTAACAATCTATTTGGACAAGCTGAGACAACATTTGAATTGGAATTTCATTGTTCTAGTTACCCATAAAGACCTAAATGAGAGAGAGAGAGAATTTAAAAGTATTAGCTTTTATTAATCTAGTCTTCTGTCTTTTAATAATTCAAGTCCATTACAATCTTTGCAGAGCCTAGTCCAAGCCATTGGCCATTATTCTACCAATCAGATTATTCTAGAAGATTATGGAATAGTATTATTGTATTCAACAAATAAAATAGGAGATTTTTTTTATTGTTATAGCATGTCTATTTTAAAAAATAATTGTAATTTAACATTTAAAAATTATTTTTTATTTACTTTTTAAAAACTACAGTACAGCAATTCAAAGTAGAATGGAACTTAATAAATGAATTAACAAAATAGATACCATTAATAAATGGTATACAACTAGAGTCAAAAAGTTTCTGGAATGGTCCCCAACATCCTTGTAGGTGTCCAGTAGAGGGGGAATATCTGTTCTGGAGGTTGATAGAACTAATAAGGAAAACACAGCCATCTTATTTCCTGTACTGTTGGCATTAGCTGCAGATCATTTCTGACAAAGTGATTTTTTTTCATTTGTTGGGTTTTGCAATGTCATCTTTGGAGCTGCATGTAAACATCAAATTTGTTCGAGAAATCACCTGCTAAGATGCTTGAGATGGTAAAGAAAGCATACGAAAATGATTCAAGCATAAAAGGACTTTTACCTGTTTCTATAGCAGGAAATGAAATAAAAGGGACAAAACAGCAGGTGACTCAAAATGTGATGAAGCAACTGAAGGACCTCTAAAAAAAGGGTTTCAGGAGTGTTTTGAACAGTTAAACAAACACTAGAACATGTGGATGTAGGAGGGCAGTACTTTGAAGGCCAATAAGATAAAATTATATATTGTTCTTTTTAATAATTTGTAATTGACCTGCTCTGGGAACTTTTTGACCTTACCTTTTATATATTCAACATATACATAAAGCATATAATTCATCAACATGTAAAGAGTTAGGTGTATAATTATGTAAGTATATGCATGCAGTTATGCAAGTACATTCTGATAGCCTAAAAGACTATTTAGTTTTTGCTGAAAATAATTTCTTATAAAACTGTAAGTTTGTATGAGTAGTTCAAGATATATCTTTAAATTAAGTAATACAATATAAGAATTGTGTATCCATAAAAAACCCAAATCAACTAACTAAAGATGAAATTTAAGTTACCGCTCAAGCCACATGCGAAGAACTTGAGGAGAGTTGGAACAAGAATCAAGTGATGCAGAACAAGAGTTTGAGGAAGTTAATGAAACCAGAGAAGAATATTTTTTTGGTAAGGACAAAATAACATGGAGTAAAAATCAGTTTACTAGTATAAGTACAGAAAAACCAATAAAGCAAATATTGTAAAGACCTTTCATGACCTGAAAAGTTGTGCAGAAAATATTACTGACATAAACACTGCTTTCGAGATATGTTTTACCAATGTTAATTATAATATTGTCAGATGTACAAACAAGGAAGTTGAAAAGATGTAGATAAATTATGATCGACTGCAAGTGACAAAGTGAAGCAATAGTCACAAAAAATTGTTTTTACCTAGGAGGTTCTTGCTCTTTTTCTTTGATATCTTCGTTATTTCTATCATCATGTTCATAAAACATGCCTTTTTTGGGTATGTATTGAGGATTTCTTCTATCTTCATCAAAATCTAGCTCTTTTTCGGTAGCAGTATTAGATGGAGAACATTCCTAAAATTTAAATTCAAATTTCCAATAAGAAAAATTTTCTTTAATTATAATAAGAGATCCCTTCCCCACATGAAAAAAACATATATTATAGACTTTTCAAATCAAGTCTTCTTTTTAGTAATATATGTAAGTATTACACATATCCAATACGTAATTACTATCACAAAAATGATAAAATTATAATCAGAATTTACATTTATCTAATGCAATTTTGACTTATACACAATATGATTAAATTGCATTAGATAAATGTAAATTCTGATGATAAAATTATAATCAGAATTTACATTTATCTAATGCAATTTAATCATATTGTGTATAAGTCAAAATTTGCTTTTTTTATTAAAAAATTTAATCTTTTTAGAAAATTTGAAAAAAATATCTTTATTTTACTTTTGTGTATTTATTAATTCATAAATGCTGTTTAACTAACAATTAAGAACTGAATTTTAAAGAAATCTTACTATGTTTAAAAAATACAATTTGAAATACACATAATATATATCATACTTCTCCATCTCCTTGCTGTCGTTCTTCTTCAACATATTCTCCCTCTTCCTCTTCTGAGGCATCCTCCTCTTCATTAGGATCTCCTGAAAGGAAATCACCTTCAACATCTTCGGTCTCTGCTATACCTTCTTCACCACCTTCTTCATCTACTATTTCAGACAAGGTCTCCTGATCTTTAACAACTTCCTCTTTGATCTGCGACTACAGAAAAATAATTAAATTTCTGAGGAAAGATTATCTAGTTCATTCAAGAAATAAGAAAACTTATAAAAATTAAAAAAGATTTTTGATATATTTTAATATTGGAACACCATTCTTATTTGCCATTTTTAAAAGAGTAAATGAAATTGATGCAATATCCGTTAGACATTAACAAAATAAAAAAAAAATTATAACAGGGTAAAAAAAAAGAGATTTATTTAAATTATAGTTACTTTAGTAGTGCCTTTTACAAAATGAAATAAATTTTAACTAAAAATACATAAAATTAAGTTGACATTGATATTTTTTGAAAAAGTAAATCAGCTACATTCATATTTTTTTTAAAGGGGGATCAGAATTTTAGAAATGAGAGTGACAAAATCAAATGAAAAATTATATTTAAATTCTCATACAACTAAAAAAAATAGATTTTACTAACATTTTTGCAAACAAAAAAGTTCGAATTATGAGAGAGAGAAAAAGGACATTTATAGACCATCATTACAATAGCAAGTCATTTTATATGAGAGAAATGAATTCCATATTACATTTAATTGAATTTTAAATCATATGAATAAGAATTATTAGCCATATATGCCATATTATCCAGTATATAAATTCACTGTAAATTTATAGCATGAATGGAAATTTTGAGTGAGCATTCATTAACATCATATTTTGAAGCTACACTAGGGCTAAGTTAATTTTGCATAAATATATCAAAAGTATACAGTAAAATGAAAATTATTTTAGAAAAACTATACACATATTAATCTTCCACTGGTTTCGGACCCCTGAGGGTTTCCAGGGGGCTTTTCTAGGGGATCCACGAAAGGTTGTCATTTAATGTTAAGATTTTTCTTTTTTACAGACTCTGAAAGGCCTTGTGGAAAAATTGAAAGTTGTGCCATCCGAGACTAGATCACTAAAGTGTTCCCAATGAAGAAAGTACTAGAATATGTATTTCGATGAAGAATATTAATTGTTTTTTTTTAATTGTTGACAACTACATTGCGATATTTTTTAATTAAATGAAAGATACTTTCTTAAAGAGAAAAGTGTTTAAAAAAGTCTGTATAAGTAACAGAGGCAGCCTTAGGATTATACATGAGTCTTTAAATCACTTAGCCATGTGTTGGGAATCAGGGAGGAGTGTTCAAACTCTTGGAAGTTCGCATTGTAGGGCTGATACATAAAGGGGGGATGGGCATGGAGATTGAAAGCTTAACCACTGTACTAGACTGTTTACAATTTGTGAAGCGTGAAATTGATATGATAAGTACTTCTGAATACATTAATTCTCGTTAGCATTCAAAATTTTTCAAAAAATCAAATTAAAAGAAAATTTGCTGAAATAGTTTACTTTGGCATCATTTGAAAGCCATATAGTAATAATATTGTTTTAGTCCAGAACAATCTTAAATCTAATTGTTATGGAATACATACTATTATCATAAATTATCACCTTTATCTAATAGCATTCAAAAAATTCATCTAAAATCAGATCAATCATGTTTTAATTACTGTATTTTCCTGTATATAATCCGCAGCGGCGTATTATCCGCAAAGCCTTTTTTCGAGTAAAAAAAAAAAACATTGTATAATCCGCAGTGGCGTATAATCCGCGGCAGTTTTTAGGCCGAATATTCCAAAATATAAACTGCCGATAATTAATGTCATATAAGACAAAAAATACACAATATAATTGAAAATAGAAGTAAGAAATTGTACAGGAAAAAAAATTTATTACAAAATGTCTTTTCAAATATGTATGATAATATTTTTTACGATAATCTCAATAAAACAAAAAAATTCTTTGCTACTGCCATCTATGTTTTGAGTTGTTAAACAAAACATTCCATGCGGAAAAAAATCTCTTTTTAATTTAGCAAGTTAACAGCAAAAAAATTAAGATCGAGACTGCTTCCCCACTGTCTTTCTTTTAAAATTCTTTTATTTATTTCTTCCTCTAATTCTGGCCAGTGAGGTTTACCAAAATGATCGGCACTTTAACGTCAATCACAATTTTTGAAGTTTGTCTTGTTTTTTTCTCCACAAACGAATATTCAATTCATCAACGTTGAAAAACCTTGCAGCTTCCCGATTTTGGTAGCCTTTTAAGTTTGTAGTGTAACTTAACACTTTCGCATCAACTTGATGAAAACTTTCGAAGGACTTTCTAGCTCTAGTCAAGAGAGAGAAAATTGGAAATGGCACCAGCGACTAATAACTATTTTTTCCTTCCAAGGAATCGAATTCGTTTTTGAATGTAATTGGACAAAAACTAGTTATAGCTGAAATACGTCATCCGAGTCATGAAAGCGCCATCTATTATTTATTTTGTAAAACATAAACGGCATTTCTTCCAAAACTTTATTGTTTGCTTTTCTGATGGAGAATGTTTTTTCTCAGATAATCCGCGGCGGCATATAATACGCACAATGAAATTTGAAACTTTTTAACACATAATCCGCGGATTATATACAGGAAAATACGGTATATGCAGCCAAGACATTACGGAGGCAATTAAATTTTATGCAGTTTAAGACTTACTAAATTATAGCATAGATAACTAGGATAAACATTATGCATAATCACATTTTTCGAGAAATAAAAAAATATAGAAAAATGTTTACAAGATACATGTTATAAAAAAAGAAAATTTAGGTTGCTTGCAGATTATTATTTTTTTAATATTGGTAAACTTAAAAAAATCTGTCCCCTCAGTTTATTAAAATTATTAAGCTTATAAATAACAGTAGTCTCGGCAAAAGCATAATCCTTAGCAGTTAAGAGTGGCCTGTTTTTCTCATTAATAACACAAACATTATTATTAATGACTGGATCAAATGTTCAGAGAAATTTAAAGTTTAATTTGGATATTTAATGGAACTTTTTTTAAAAAAAATACAATATAAATCTGTCAACAAATTACAAAATTATATCAGCCGTAAATTTATACTTTATTACACACACGTCAATTTTTAATATTATGTAAAGTATGTAAATGCACATAATATATAACATGTTGTGTTGTTGTTGTTGTGGCTAATGCCACCTGTCTGACGTAGTCAGAACGAGGCCCACGAAATTCATTGTGGCATGGGCAAGAGGTACGCCTGTCGTTGGCCTTGAGCACCATACAGGTGACAGTGCGATTTAAGCTCAGAGAAACTTCCCCGAAAGGACGATAGATGGCGACACGACCTCTATCTCCACCTCCACAATTTCTGCAAGTGAACTGAAGGGGAGGGAAATATTCTCCAGTTCCTGCACTAGTGAATAAGCCCACAAGACTACGGACCCACTGATTTAATGAGCACGTACTCCGTGTGCACTCGGAGGGTATTTGGTGACATCGAGCATCGAACCCAGGCCTTCCGGTCTGGAGTCCGATGCTCTAACCACTAGGCTACCCACGGCCACATTTCGTGGGCCTCGATCTGACTACGTCAGACAGGTGGCATTAGAAAACAACAACAATATAACATAAATGTAATAAACATTATCTATTAATATATTTATTTGTTTGTTATGTGTATACATACATTATTATATGTAAGGATACCCCATGGTGTTCTCCCTCAAAATTGGGGTGAAACTGAGCTAAATCGTTCTGTCACCTGTATGGTGCTCACAGTTACGGCTAACGACAGGCGTCATTTAGCCCTTTGCCATGATGAATTTTGTGGGCCTTGATCTGGCCTTTGCCAATTAGGTGGCATTAGTAACAACAACAACGCTATATGTAAACAATAGAGTAATAAAAAATAGTGGAAAACATACAAAAATAAGGCTGATACTTACAGTATCTATGGCCGCTTTCTCTTCTTCTGTGCTCTCATATTCAGAATCTTCCGCAACTTTCTTCAAAGCATTCTAAAAATAAACAATGATATATCCTTAATTAATAATAAATATTTTACAGACTGCCTCTGCAAAAAAAAAAGAGAGAGAGAGAAAGATAAGAAGTTGAGTATAACTTGTGTACTGCCATTTACATACCACTTTTTTATTTTTAACTAATTTTGCATCGTCTTCTTGTTGTGAATCTGTATCAGAAAACACAAGCTCATCAGATTCGTCAGTAGATACATTGCGTCTCCTCCTTCTAACATACTGCATGAAAACGTTGGGTGTTCATTTAAAGGAAGTAACTTAACAAATCTATAATTAAATATACTTTCAAAGCATAAAAATTTACTATCGCTGCTTTCAATTATATTTTTAATAAAAGTTCTGAAATTCAAAGTACAGAAATCTGAACTGCAAAAAGAAATTTCAGCAACAAGAAAACAAAATTTAGAAACACAAATTTTCTGATGCATTTATGGAAATGAGCACTAATATATAAAGTAATTCAAAGACAATTAATGTACTACTCATTTTTTGTAATCTATAAGATACACACAAAGACAAATGATAACAAAACATTAAACAACTATAAATAAAAATGGATTTTAATTTGGCAATGAATTCTGACACAAAAAGAATCAGAATAGAATAAATTTTGAATATGAACACCAGTACTTTTATTTTTAATCTTTTATAGAGTGAAAATTGTTTCATACATTCAAGTTTCTCCAATCCCCATGCAATAGTGACAAAAAATATTATTAAAATTTTAAAAATACAATTTCAGCAAGTAATTAATTTCTACACAATAAGCTACATTAAAACATATTTTTTGGCAATAAGAGGATTTATAGATTTTTTAAATAATTTTTTTTATATAATTTTCTTTACATACATAATATGTACAGTAATATGCATTTGAATTTGTTATCAATGAAAGAACTTGTTTCTTGATATATAATAAATGGCAAATTAAGCTCTTGCTTTTTACCTTTCATTACATAATAGATATTCTTTTTTTGCACTCTGGTAAGAGTAAACAGATCAGCTGAGATGTCAGAAAAAGTGGTAATTGCGTATTATCACAACCTATTGGTGACATAAAATGAAACAAAGCTAGTGATTGCCAATTCAGCACATACGACACATGCGAAATTGGGGTTGCCAACTTGAGGGAGTTATCTTGAACGTAGGTGATTGTTGTGATAATATATAAGTACCAAAAAAGATTAAATGTTACATACATGTGAAATAGTTCAGTGAATAAAATATAATAATCAATATTTTTCCTGTTTACCTTTATAAACAATAAATGCTTCTTCCATTTTTCAAAATTCCTATTTATTATTAAAGAAAAATACACAATAACGGAGTTAGCTGAATACTAAAAATAATCAGATTCTAGAATTACTTAAATAAAAATTTTGGTACTTATGTATTAGCATGAGTGCAGCAAAAGTTGCAACATGTGAATCATGCCATATCAAAATAACAAAGATCCTTACATGTTGTATTTGAAGAAAAACGATTTTTGCAGGGCAATTTCGGCTGAGGTTACAGAAATAAGTAAACACCCAATTTTTCATCCAAATTTATTATGTATTTTTAGAAAACTATTCCAGACTTATATATAAACTGAATGAATAGAAAACATTTACAAAACAAACTGCATTCTAAAATTTTTTAAGCATAATAAATAAAATAAATGTGATATTTTTCATACACTGCAATACATAATATGTATACAGAAAAATCAATTTTAAACAAAAATGAATATTTTTTTAAAAATATACGGTACTTATGTATATACCACTGACCAATTCATCAAATGAAATGACATTGCCAAAAGCTGCACTAGTATGAAAACTGTTCTCGTGCATGTACAAACAAAGTAATCTTATTCATGTATGTGACAACAGCATTTTAAGTCATGATTTGATTTAACATATTTGGTCAACTTCATAATATATAAGTTCATAATATATAGCACTTCTTTGCATTGTAATAAGATCGGAACATAATATTCCCAATGGAAAATTTTTTTACCTAAATATATATATTTACCTTATTTCTTCTCACACTGTCAGCATATACATTTAATCAAAATATTTAAGCTTTAAAATAAATCTACACAATTTTATACTTGGAAATTATTGAAAGCTGTAAGATGTTTAATTTTTAGCAAACTGAGAATGCCTCCTAGTACAGGATTTAACGAGATTAAAATTAGGAAGATTCGTAGAATGTAATAAAAAAAATGAAGAATTTTCAAAACTGTATCTTCAAAAAATTTATTAAAAATTATGAAATCATTAATTTAGGAATTAGCATAACTTTCGATGTTCGATACGACAAAAATCCATCTCCTAATGTTCTGAAATTTTTCTTTAAGAAAAAAAATTGACAACATAATTAATTTTATATATATTTACATAATTTTCGAATAAAAAGTAAACAATGAATCGATATCTGCAAGACATAAGAATAATTACGCATTCCAAATTGAGAATAAAGACAAAAATCAAAAGTTGTGCATCAAAAATCAAAACATGCATGAATCGAATGCAATAATTATCTTACCGTATTTAATAAGAGAAATAAGGGCAAATATTTAAAACATTTATCTGTTTAAAGTACGGACGAGTAACTAACCAGGCATGTAACGTTTCAGCAATTCGATTGGTGAAAATTTAAATCAAAAACTGAATGCTTTTTTATTGCAATGAAAGCGATTACCTTTTCGGGTGTTTCCAAAAGGCTATTTTCAGCTTCATTTGCATCCTCGCCTTCAACTTCAGATTCGGAAAAAGATCCTTCAGAGTCGTCATCTGATTTGACTCGTCTCCTACGATGACTAGTCTCCATTCGATATTAAAACAAGCTCAACAAATATAACTTCGAAAATTGGAAATGAGTTACTCAAAAGTAAATTTTACAAAGAAACGATAACTTTATTACACTTGTAGCAAATTGTATTAGAGTTTACTTTACCACTGAGATACCTCGCATGCGACTATTTCGGCTGGGTAATAAATCGTTGCCAGATTTAAAGTTTAAAAAGTAGAAAAAAAAATGATCATTATACAAAAAGGCTTTTTGAAAATTAAAGCACTAGCCCCAAAAATATTTTAAATTTAAGAAACATACTGTTAAAATCAATTATTTTTAAACTTTATACTGAACTAATTCATTTTATTATTTACCATACGAAGTGTAAGGTAAAATACATGATAAATGAATCTGTAGCATCTTTGTGTCGGGAGTTCATGGGGAGAAATTTTTTTATGATCGAGATTTTCAATTTTTCTCATAAAACATAAAATTATCCTGGACAAAACACAACAAATTACCATTTAAGCACTTATGAAACTTCTTTGACTAACAATATCTATCGATCGAGGTGAAAAATTACGAGGTCTATCATCAGTACTCCTGGTGTTGCTTTGTAGTGCGACATAAATTCTCCTGGCGACCTCTCACTCACCATAATCGATGGACTGTAAAGAAGGTTTTGTACAATTTTTTCTTGAAGATATACAAATAAATATACAGTTATCGTCATTAATGCTTATAATTCAGTTGTTTCATAGTATATCTTGGTATTTCTATAAATAACTCACCGGATCAGTTAAGGCAGTGCGCCCCAACCCTTTTATCGCTGCGGACCGGTCAACGTTTGATAATTTTACCGTGGCCCGCTGAGGATGGGACACGTTGATTGTTTGTATTCTAGATTGTTTTGATTTAACAATTTTAATTTAGTTACATTTAAATATGCCTTCAGAATAAAATATAGTTACACCAAAAATGAATAAAAGTGATTTAACGTGGAATATAAAGTGATTTCTCTGGAAAGTTGCTCAAATCCGAGAGAAATGCACCACTTTAAATAAAAGGGCAATAGTTTAATTTTATTTAGGCGGCCCGGCACCATTTGATCCACGGATCGGGGGTTGCGGATCACTGAGTTAAGGTGTGTGACATAGATATAATTTCAAATATTTATCGAGTTAATCTACGACAGGGGTAGCGAACCTTTATGGATCAACGTGCCATTTTTTCTTTAGAAATGTTTAATGAAGTATAGACGGGCCATCAATTAATTTTGACTTGTGATTATTGGGAAAATAATAATAAATGTATTTTTACTATATATCAATTTCAACTTTTTCCTTGTTTCAATAAATTTTTGAATCCACATTGAACTTTACTGAAAATCAATCAGTTTCATATCAAATTCCTTAATTTCCAAACAGTAGAACTGGGGCAAGTTTAGTTTGTCAAATGAAGTCACATCAGGGTACATAATAAACTTCAGCGTTTCTAATTATTATTTTAACTGAGAATATCTTGCTGAAAATTCCTTGATTGAAGAATCATTACGGAAATATATCCTTCTATAACTCTTTTTCTTCGTCTGGTTTCTCATGTATATCTAAATCTTTGATATTTTTTCTAGTTTGGGAAGTACTTGTCGTCTCTTGTAATAATATCATTTAGGAAAACTTGCAGTTTAGTGTCAGAAGCGCGAATGAGATCCCTTATGAGGATTACTTCACAGTAAACTTTGTTATTTTGGACTAAAATGCAAACTATTTTAATCGGTGGCGTGCCTAAAATATTATGTCACGTGCCATTGATGGCACGCGTGCCACTGGTTCGCCATCTCTGATCTATGAAATAGTTAGGTATTTTGTAAATTAAATAATGATAAAGAGTAAAAAATGAACAGTTTTACATTAAATCAAATCCGTTGTCTTACAAATTAACTGATGACAAACATTTCAAGTATCTCACTAAATACACTTCATTTTACGGATAAATTAATAGATAAATAATAAAGAAAATATACATATGTAATATTTTTTGCTAAATTATTTAAACAGTAGTTAAAAAAAACAGAATACAATGCATTGAGGGAGTAAAAGTCATATTTAAATTTTTACAACATATTTTTATGAATGGTTAAGCTACTTAGATTTTCTGGCACAAAAACACATGGCTCAAAAATTTTTTATCCGAAACATAAGAGATGCTTTAATTATTATTTTAACGATTAGAAATCTTTAATGTATATAAGTACTGAATGCAACGCATTTTTCAATAATTTTATGTACTTAAAAAATAATTATAAATTCTTAGTTATTGTTGTTAATAATGCCACCTGTGTCTGACGATGTCAGATCGAGGCTCAAAAAATTTATCGCGGCAAAAGGCTAGATGTAAGCCTGTCGTTAGCTGTAGCTTTGAACACCATACAGATGGCAGTACATTTTAGCTGTTCCACCTTAATTTTGAGGGAGAACCCCCTGAGGTGGACAGGGGTCTCCTACCAACCTCATGAGAGGACATGTACGGCTTGACGGCTGTTTAAACTACCCCTAAGCCGCAAAAGGCCCTAAACACTTACAAATGTCCATGCTTTCTCTGGGATTCGAACGCAGACCCTACAGCACAGCAATCAGCGTTCGCTAACCATGGTACCGGATGGGCGACATAAATGCTCAGTTATTTTAGGAAATAACTGGTTCCATGTTTGAACAGTTATACCATGCTACATTCAAAAGTTCTATTGTGAAGTAGTCTTGCATAAGAATAAGTCTCATAAGTCTTCATATGAAAAGTAAAGAATGTCAAATTTTTAAAAGTCTATTTTAACGCTTTTTTTACGATAGGAGAATTTTAATTTTCATTAAAGTCTCATATACTTTTTTTTACCATTAATTTTGTAACACCGAGAACAAAAGGAACTTCTGGAGAGATTGGGAAAAAAATATACGTTTGACACAATCTTTTAAAACACACAAATTTACGATTACAAAAAACATCGTACACAAAAAAACGAGTTTCAAGCATAAATAATGTTTTTATAATTTCTTAAATAATATATACAATTACTGATAAATAGTTCAGAAAATTTTTTACGCACAGTTTTATTACAAATCATAGGTATAACATACGGAAATTTTGTATATATAAGAACGCACGATTATTGGTATGTGTGAACTTACTAAACATATACATCAATTTTAAATAATAATGGATTGAATACAAACTCTAATCAAGGGGAAAAAACATTTTTTTAAAAGGAATTTCCTATAAAGAGAGAGTAATCATTAAATACAATAAAACTAGAAAAACAAATCAAGACCGGATTATTAGCCTGTTGGTGCCAAGCTGGTCAATTCTCCCCCAATATCAATTCATTTCTTTTAAAACGCATTTTTAGTATCCTGCATCTAATTGTTTTTGGGTATATTAGTGGTAACTATGAAGTAAAAAGAAACAATAAATATTTTAGATTTTATTTAGCATAAAGTTGAAGGACCAAAATAAATTGTGCCCCACAAAAAGTGTTTTCGTTAATTGAAGAATTGAGACGATGTGACTTCAAGATAAAAAAAAAAACCCAATCTTTTCAGTTTCGTTTACTAATGTTTAGAGATGTGCAGCGGTGCCTCTTCTTGCAAGTCGCAAACAACAAACAGGAATAAAAGCCCTTAACGACTGGCCCGATTAGGGATTCTTTTCGTTTCAGTAGTCTAAGGCATGCATGGTGTAGCTGTGGACCGGTAGATAGGTGGTTCAAATAAACAACGCTACCAAGGTCAACAGCTTGTCACCGAAGGTGTTTTGAACATCACAATGATGATTGCTATTTTGTACATGGAATAAGAATGGTTTCAATCTATGGATGAAAAAGGAAATAAATTATTCCAGCACCCCATGTGGTATGTCCCGTATGGACCTGGTATATCTACCCCGTTCTTTTCAAGCACACTAAGTTTTTTGGGATATTATGAAACCACAGTGTGGCAGGGTGAAGTTTTGTAACAGTGGCATTCTAAAATATATCAAACAATTTGAAAATATATCAATAAAAAACATCTTTTTGCAATTTTCTGGAAATGCGGTTATTTTAGACAAAAATAAATGTAAATAAAACCCTCACAATATTTATTTTAAGAACCCTTAATGCAATTAAAATTGAAAATCATCATGTAAATATTTCATTGTGTCCCTGGTTTTTCAAAGGGAGAGAGTAAACTCACTAGATTTTGATATGTGAAGGAGTGTGTTTTAAAATATCTGTAAGAAAACAATGAACTGTGAGTGCTTGCAACTCAAGAATGAAGTTTGGCTATGGGATTTAGCTTTTCCTACCGATATCATGAGGTATTTAAATAACTTAAATTTAAGTTTATATATAGAGGGAAAAGATTGAATTTTACCCTAGTTGGTCATATATCTTTTTGTGTGAATTAGCTTTTTTTTTGTCTCAATTTTGGAGAAAAAGGATTAACACATTTCATATTAATGCAGGAACTACTTACGAAACTTAATAATGCTCTGAGCTATGATATATTTAAGAATTTTCAAGAGCTATTCCTAATATAGATGACGTGGTAAAAAAAATTCAAAAGCAAAATTAAGCAGTACTGGCTGTTTAGTACCGTAAAATCCGGTGTATAAAGCGCACCTATACTTTCAGGCTGCAATTTTTAATTCTTAGGTATACTCTCCGTATAACGCGCACCTCCTACTTGACGAAAATACATGAAATGTGCGTTCGCAATGCTCTTATATTTTGAAGTCAACTATTCGAAGTATTATTCCAAGCTCTAGAAAAAAATAATATACTTCTGGAACTACAACGCTTTAAAGTTCATAAGGAATGTCATTTTTTTTAAAGAAACAGTATTTCGATAAATGTGGAAGTCTAATTTTTTCTATGCTCCTCTTTTCTTTTCTTTTTTTAAGCTGTCATTTTTATATCCGGCGTATAATGCGCCCCCGAATAAAAAGTGCTCGTTATACACCGGATTTTACGGTAATTATATAGAATTAAATGTGTGCTTCGAGTTTCTCATTTCTATTTTATTCCTAACTTAAATGATTGAAAAAAACTTGTGTTTGTACTTTTGTCTTATTTATTATATTATTTTAAAATTTCCACTACTTATATATATATATATATATATATATATATATATATATATATATATATATATATATATATATATGTTCTTGTATAAAAAAAGTTCAATTTGCGTAAAAACCCTATAATATAAGCTTATAAGCAACATTTTCCACCTTTTTCATATCTTCTTTTGTTGGAAAAGTTGGAAAGGGCCCGCCTAATTATTTTTCATTAGATAGTGGCACTCTTCCCAGAAAGGTTGGCCACTCATAGTCTAAGGAAGGTAATTATGAAGACAATAATAAAATGATTCAAATTGCGATGAAATTAAGATATCCGACTACGGTCGGAACCGTGATTTTAAAAAAGCCCATAAATGGATAATTTTCATGATATTTAGTGTCACTCAGATTAGAATACATGCATAAAATTGTTTTAAGGAAATTTTGACAAAATTTTTTTATTTAAATATAATATTTTGGTAAAAAATTAACTTAGAATAATCTGTTTTCCAAATGTTCTCCTTTTGTGAAAAATGGTTCTATTATAATTATATTTTGCCTGTATATAGCTCAGACCTCTCTACAGTGGCTCAATAAGAATTTTTGAAAAATTCGCATTATTTTCAAAGTTACCACCAATTGAAATAATTATTGGCGTTTTTTTTCCTAAAATTGCTCCCTTCTGTTGTCGTAAAATATGAATAAACCCACTTCTAAGTTATATACCGGGTGGGCAAAAAGTCCGTAAAAACTTTAAAAATTCATGAAATCCGGAGAAATGAACCAAAAAGAAAACTGTTTGCAGGATCAGCATTAGTATGTCACGGGATTTTTTTTAAGCTGGAAAAAAAATAATTCGAAAATCATCCGGTAGGTGGCGCTGTTACAAACGTCTGTGGTGAAAATATGCAAATTAGACGGCTATAAAAACATTTGCTCTCAATGAATCCACATTCATTTCACCATTAAAAACAGTGAATGTGAACAAGGATGCTCAGTGCGCCGGATAAAGCTTTGTTGGGGAAGTTATTTTACATGAACAAGGAATCAGTGGCCATTGCCTTGCGTAAGTTCCGAGTTCAGAAAAATGTGAAGAATGGAAAAGGCCCTTTAACACCTGCAGGTATCTTAAAGCTTGTTAAACGTTTTGAGGAAACTTGAAAGTTGAAGAATCGAGCACGAGCCGGACGACCATGCTGTCGAAATGGAAGCGATTGCGTCCGAAGCAGATTCAGGCACCAGCAGTGCTCGTGAAGGTGCCAGACGATTGGGCTTACCACCATCATCTGTCCACAATATTCTTCGTCGAATCCTCCAGCTGTACCTATACAAATTGCAATCGTGCTATGAACTTTTGCCTGCTGATACCGCACAGAGGGAAGCATTTGCGAAGTGGGCCTTCTCTAAAATGGAACAGGATCCCACCTGGGTTTTTAACATCTTGTGGACAGATGAAGCGCTTTTCTCGCTTCATGGTGACATTAACAACCATAACTGTCGCATTTGGGTGACCTCTAATCCCCGTGAGTATACACAGAAGCCCTTGCATTCCCCAAAAGTGACCGCATGGTGTGGTTTCACGGGTTCATTTATCATAGGACCCTTCTTCTTTGAAAAGCAGTGCCCAGTAAATGGATGTATAACGGAAACGGTAAATGCTCAGCGTCATCTAACGCTTCTGCGGGAGACTGTCGTGCCATGTTTAATTCAACGAGGCCAGATTTCGAATGTCACGTTCATGCAGGATGGAACAACCAGTCACACTGCTAACCCGGTTAAGACATTTCTGATACAGACGTTCGGGGAAGACAGAATCGTTAGCAGGCACTGCAGGTACCCATGGTCTCCTCGGTCTTCAGATTTAATACCGGCAGACTTCTGGTTGTGGGGATATTTGAAATATCGCGTTTATCTATCCGGTCCCTCAAGTCTGTCGGAACTGAAAGATGCGATCCGCTGAGAAGTATCCTCCATACATCCGGACATGTTGCACTCGTCTGGAATGTCTTCTCCCCTGTGGTGGTGGTCATGTGGAACATATTCTGGTGTAATAAAGTTGTAAAAGTTTTCTGTTCATTATTTATGCATTGTTTCTTTGATTTGCGTACATCAGCGCCACCTACCGGATGATTTTCGAATTATTTTTTTTTCTAGCTTAAAAAAAATTCCGTGACATACTAATGCTGATCCTGCAAAGAGTTTTTTTCTTCGTTGATTTCTCCGGATTTTATGAATTTTTAAAATTTTTACGGACTTTTTGCCCACCCTGTATTTTAAAAATTCTTGTTGAGCCTCTGTAGAGAGGTCTGAGCTATATACAGGCAAAATACTATTCTAATAGAAGCATTTTTCACAAAAGGAAAACATTTGGAAAAAAGATTATTCTATGTTATTTTTTGCCAAAATATTATATTTAAATAAATTTTTCTTGTCAAAATGTCCTTAAAACAATTTTATGCATATATTCTAATCTAAGTGACACTAAATATCATGAAAATTATCCATTTATGCGCTTTGCAAAATCACGGTTCCGAACGTAGTCGGATACCTTAAACCTTTTACGTAATCTGATTAGATTATTTAGTCAGATTGTCCTTTTAGTTAATATCTTTCACAAAAATCATCACAAATTTTGGGTTCCAGATTGAAAGTTAAAGTTTGTTGGCATCTGATACGTCATATTTTCTTGACTTCGAAGTAAAGAATAATTCGTTCACACACAGATTTTCTCTCTTGTTTACAGTGCCAGTTTATCCATTGGGCGCTTGGAGCGGAAGCCCAGGGACCCGGAGGAACTCAGAAGGGCCCGGATAAGTGGGACATAACCAGATTTTCTGGTTATGAATTTCTATTCTTCAGTACCAAAGGGGCCTTTAGATCTTCTGCGCTCAGGGCCAGAAATAAGCTTAAATCGGCGGATATTCCAATGAGTATCATAACAATTATCAATGTGCAAAGCTATCTTGATGAATAATGACTTTTTATTGATTCGACAAAAAGAGATCCAAAAGCAATACTAATGTGCAATGAAAATGAATAAATTCTTATGTTTCTTGGGCATTCTGTTCATTTAAAAGAGAGCTCTGTGAAAATTCTGAACTGATATTTAACAATATTTCGTATTCAGAACACAAATGACCAGTATGTTGGGATTTGAAGATGTTATATATTTTAGTAAATCGACAAAGTGGTTACCCGAAATTAGCAAGTTTTCTAGGCAAGAAGAACATACGCCATATAGTAGAACATTTATAAAGAGATGACCAAAACGGAAGACACTGGAAGCGGAAGTCAAAAATATTTAAAGAGAAAGGTTTATTAATCCAAAAGAGATTTAAATTTGCTTCCAACGTTTCATAAATACATATATAAATAAGGCTCTGTAAAACAATTAATTAAGAGATACAGAAAAGTCTCTATAACCCGGCAGTCCAGATAACTCGGCTTTTCAGGTTCAAGATCCATAATGATACCGAGCAAGATAGTATGACCGATGCAGAAATTAATGCTGCTGTCAGAGTTAATGAAAAATAGCGGAAAATAATGAAGACGTTAAAGATGAGGACACCATACAAGCTCCTAAGATATCACATAGTAAGGGACTAAAGGCTGTCGAAACCGTCCTGCGGCATTTTGAACAACAATGTGAGCTGGTAATGGACTTACTGTTGCTTCGTCGTCTTCCTGATGAAGCAGCAAAAAGCAGAGTTAGCGCAGTTCATTTTCTCTGCTGTACTCTGAAGAAAACAATACATACAAGTACAGTACAATACTTTCTGAGGAAACACTCGTATTTACTCTTTTTTTAATCCCTCTCTCGATAACCCGGCATTTTCACAAACTCGACCATCCTTCGGTCCACATTAGGCTGAGTTTTCGGGACTCTGCTGTATTAACAATTAGAAAGAAAATGTTTCAAATATTTTTTTTCAGAAGTTGCAAGATTCGTCCGAACAAAAATAAAAGGGAAGGGATCGTCTTAAAATACGACACCACAAAGCTGCACAGAACGAAAATTTTGAACTCTTAAGTGTAAAATAAAAGAGATAAATCCCTAGAAATATTTTACGTTTGTCACCAGTTGTCCTAAACCAAAAAAATATATGCTACATATCTGTTGTACTAGATGTTTTGAAAAGATATTACAGTGTAACAGGAGATTAAACGCCGCCCAGCCAGTATGGTGTATATGACCGTCGGCTTGTATACAAGTGGATTCGGGTTCGAATTCCGAGTAAGGCATGATTGTATCTGCTTCTGGAAAAGAAGTAGGACTTTCTCTTCTGTAATCGATTCCCGTCGCGAATGGAAAACAGCGCACTCCTTCTGTTATATGCTGGGATCATCATTAGTAATAAATGTCTATATTCTTCTGTTTGTAATGTACGCTTCTGTTTTTCCACTCATGTGCATCTCAGGATAGAAAAATACGACAACAACAACTGGAGATTAAAAGTATATTTTCTTCATTCGCACCACGACTGTTTCCTTGAAAGAATTTTACCCAGTAAATGAGGAGCAGGATTAAATATATTTCCCCAAGACATAAAGAAGAAAATATAAAAACAATATCAAGAAAGGTGGCATATCAGCATGATAGCAAACTACTGCCTGATATTGAAAAGAGATAACCCCCGGCGAAATCATTCGCACAAAAAGCGCGGGGAAATGTTTTGGAGGGGATAAAAACATTCTATAATAAAAAAAAGATTTGTAACTTTTTTTATGATTCATTCAAATCATGAAAGAGCTATGATATAAATAAAAAATATGCATGTATGAAATAGTCAAATAAAAATTCAAAATATTTCGATTCGAATTACTTTCCCAAAGTACTAAATTTTTGCCAAAAATCTTGCGTGATAGGAAAAATATTGCCTTTATTTTTTAAATCAGCAACGAAAATAATATAAAAATAAATTATCGGAATTAAAACAATTTTCGAAAAATATATTTTTTTGCAGACGTGCATATAACGTGCTACAGAGCTATATGATATATTAAGGATCGTAGCCTTGGCCCTCTACAGGATGTTACGCCATTAAGTTTAGTTTAAAGAGAGTTCACAATTTGGGGACAATACATGTAATTCGTAAGTTTTCTTTTTGCTTGTGAACCTCCAGGGTTCATCATCTGTTTTATCTTGTCCTGTTTATTTTGCTACACCTTATTTACTAAGTAATGAAATGGTTAGAGAAAAATCTACTGAAGATGATTGAAATTTATAAAACAAAATCCTTATTCTGGAGTCCTAAGCTTATAAGGATCATTTCAAAGAATATTTAAAAGGCGTGAGCAAGCGAGATAGGTGCCTAGATGTTCTTTATTTAGGAATGTGGGGTCTCTTCGTGTGGGGAATACCTGAGGAGTTTTTCAAAATGGGATAATCAATATTGGCCTTTTCTGTTTGAGTGAATCATGCAGTTTGCACAGTTGGTGACAGTATATTTCAGAATTGATAGATGAATTATCCGGTAGAAGTCCATCAAAAACAATCCTAACAAACAGTTCATCTTTTTTAACTACAGGAAATGTCCTCTATAGCAGTGGTGCAACGTATACCCCCGCATCGTGACGTGGGGGCAGGATTCAAGGGGCCCAAAGCCTGACTAACGCCAAGTACGTTTTTGGACGTGGGACCCAAAATCTGCTTTGAAATGGAGCCCTAATGTTCTCCGTTACGCCACTGCTTTATAAGAGAGAAACGAAACTACTTTCCGAACAACCCCAATCTATATACATATATCGATGTGTGTGTCTGAGGATTATTAAATTATAAGTGTGAGCCCGAATTCTACTTCCCATTTAATCCTTGTTTTCTTGCTTTACATATTTGCATACAAAGCTTAACAGATATTTTCTGTGCAAAGATCAGTCAACTGTAAAATTCCATTCCTATTTCATTTCTTATGGTCATATACTGCCCAATTTTTCTCACACGTAATCCTCCTTTCGAAACCTAAAGTAAAAATCTCTGAATTGGCAGGAATTGAAATAATTATACAGCCTATGATATAAGTTGTGGCGTCGGTTTTCACTGCGAATTGAAGCCTACATCATGCATTTCTGTCACCATAAAATTTTACTTATTTGTTTTGTGATTTAGGCCATTGGCAACAAGCATAATTTAAAGCAGGTATGCAATAAAAATGTTTCTTTACTTTTTTTTTCTCCTTCTGGAATATCAGCTTAGAAAATTGCAAATTTATTGTACTCGTATATTAAATCATTTCATGGTGAATCAATAAAAGTATTTTTTTACAGATGTTAATTTAAGAGATAAAAATATTAAACAATGTGTTATAGTCTTACATTTAAAAATAATATTATTAATATAATTTGGATGCATTTTAGCTCTCCACGCAAGTGCTTGAAACTGATGAATCACGATAAAAAGCGTACAGAAATTGAGATTAAAAAAAATTATCACTGTGTATATGTATACAACTGTAAAGAAAAATTTATACCATGCCATGTTTTTTTCATGCAAGAATTTTTTTAAAATTTAAACCACATTCATGTTATAAATTTTTGAAAACCGTCAATACATTTTAGTGTATTCTGCATAAAACACATTTCAATCGCTAAATCTTGAAGATGTGACCAATAAGTAATGTACCAGTGTACGGTGTTTGGAAAAAATACCTAAAATATCATTTATACATTTATCGAAGCAAAAAGTGAAATACATTAATGAAAAATGGGACACAAATTTTTAATACTCAATTTTATTGATTTATATGTATACAATCGTACAATATCCATTAAACCTTAAATACATATGTACAGAACAAAATTATTCATCCTAACTTGCATATTAGAATTTGTATACATGACTATAATGACAATTTCCTTGAAGAATTTATACCCATTTAAATAAAGTAATTCCTTTATACGAGGTAGAATTCAAAATTTCACGGACTGAGCCTATAACGCGAAAATTTTTTGCAGTAGTGTGATTATGATAATGTGTCTGTGTTACTGCTTCCTTCCCCTACTCTAAAAGTGGTTTGTCAAAAATCGCAGGGTCGATGACTCACCACGGTGTTGTTTTTTGTAGGCGGATGCATTTAGTAACCGGCGATTGAAAAAAGGACGTTAGTTGAGCAGAGAATGAAAATCAAATTTTATGTTCGCTTGGGAAAGAGTGCCACAGTAAGTGAGTGAATATTTACGTCGCATTGTTAAGCTACACAAGGGCTTTTGGCGATGGACTTCGTAATTTTTTAACCATGGTCAAGTGACGAGGACGACACCTGAGCTAAAACCCCTCTCCCAACTACCTCACTACACCACGGGAGAACGTTTGAAGTCTCGATAGATTTAACGTGCATCGCTCTCCCACACGGCGGGTCTTTAGTGGTACTGGGCTCGAACTCGTGACAAGCGAACGACGATCCGATACCTTGACCACTAGGCTACCGTAGCCTCAAGAGTCGGAAACTTAGACAAACTGTGAACAATGAACTTAATGTAGAAATCCTGCATCTTTTGCTTGAGTCGATCTGAAAAAAAGAGACCAAAATTATGGGCTGAGCAGTCTTGGGTACTTTTGCATGAGAAACAACACTCCCGTTCACTGATCCCTCCTCGTCACTGTTTTCTTGCGAAAATAAAAATAAAAACTGTTTTGCCACATCCTCCTTACTCCCCTGATCTCGCCCCGGCGACTTCAGCCTATTTCCTAAACTGGCGCGTCACTTGCAGTATGGTCGGTTTCAATCTGAAGATGAAATTAAAAGGGCATCGCAGGCTGAATTAAAGGACATGCCTAAAAATAGATTCCAGAAATGTTACGATGAACTTTACAAGCGATGGCGAAAGTTTGCTTCTGCCCAAGGGTCTTATTTTGAAGAAGATGTGTTTCGAGACAATTTAATTAGTATTAGTTTTTAAGTTATAGTTACACAGTCCGGGAACTTTTGAATCGTACTTCATACATTACATATTATCTCTTTATAATCTCTGAGTTTGATGAATGACTCTCGTGTATTTTATTCGTCAACTCTGATTTAAATTAAATTTTACAAAATAAAAAAAGATTTTTGGAGAAAAAAAGGAACTTTATCCTATTGAATTTTTAATTGAAAAAAAATCTGAGAAATTTAAGTGTTGGATTCATTATACTTCCTAATTTTAACTACAAATTGTCCCTTTCATGTTCAAGTTATATAGCTGTTTATTTACATTACTAAAATATTATTTTTACCATCACAATGTACATATTTATCAAAAAAGCACATAAATTCATTAAAAACAAACTCATTCGATCCAATACTTTGACAGCCAATTCAACAAAAATATTGACAACGGCTTATATTTCAACTCTAACTCATTAATAAAACAAAAACAAAGCTGCAAAAACAATTTAACAATTCTAAAAATATTGAAAATATCTTGAGAGTCAATAATACAATAATTTTTTTTCATCCAGAAAACTGACTAACAATTTAATAAATTAAAAAATTTTAATAAAAACACTCCTGTATAGTTATTGTACGATGAATCCTCAAGAAAATAAGTGTGACAAATTACAACGTTGTGCACAAAATTAGATTTTAGACAAAATCTGCTGTTAATAGATTTAGAGCTTTGAAAAATAAATAGCAAAATATTTTATAATGAGTTTTCCCAAAATAACAATGAAAGTTTTGTAGAAGACTTATAGGAAAAATAAAGGGGTAAAAACTGATACGTAACTTTCATTAATGTAAAATCAATTGTGTTCTTCAATTGTGTTTCAATTATGTTCAATTCAGTTTTTATTACTATGGTATTCTTAGTACTTATACTAGTAGCTGGCAACCGAGATATATGTACGCACGCTACATTTTACAACAATGTTAATAAAAAAAAAACTGTGTGCTCTCTCCATAATTTTTTACTGTCTTGATTTCTTAAATGTGCTTTTATAAAAATGTTTACGTATTTCACATGCCATTAAAAACAATCAATGCTGACCTAAAAGTCAGAAAATATCGTTTTTTTTATTTCCTAATTATTAAATGTTTTACAAATTTCGGATCATCCGGAATCATTAAATACACATGTATATCTTCAATAGAGTTAAATAGCTTTAATTTTTTCAACAAGGGAAAACAGTTATTCCAAATGGCATGTTAAGGGGGAGAATATTTATATATATATATATATATATATATATATATATATATATATATATATATATATATATATATATAATTAAATATCATCAAAAAAACTTTACATGATAAAATGAAATACTCTATTAAATTGTTCGTTTCTTTCCAGTAACTAATTCAAACGAATCATCACTGGTATCAATAAAAGTGGAAAAAAAGTACAGAGAAATAATAAAAAAAAACCAATTAATTCAGGAACTATCAAACATACTAGATGTTGATTTGCATTGAAAGAGTGGAGAGGTTATTCTTAATTGTGGCAGGAAAAAGATATACAACATGCATCTAATTATATTTTCTTAAGCCATTTTTAAACAAAAGAATACAAAGAAAAAAACTAAGCAGTAAAAAAAGTTTAAATACAGATAGAGAAAAATAAAATAATAACAAAATAATATACAGATTGAGGACAAAAATTATCCTTATAAATAAACTTTTATAAAAAAGGGAGAGAGAGAAAACATGTAGAAAATACACTTTAATAATTATTTTCTTCTTTTGCTACTGAGAATCTTAAAGGTGCCATAGGAAAGCAAACAATTATCAAATGATAATTATATACTAAGAGTTATGATTAAGAGGAATGCAATATCATATACAATTATCATACAATATACAATTATCATTCGACAATTATATACGAAGAGTTATTACTTCCATTGCACTAAGTCCATTAGTCTCTAGTAACTTAAAATAGGAATTATTCAGGATATTGGCACGGTAAATGATGATGCACATCAATATGTCTGTTACTTAAACCCCCAGGGAAAAAAACATCCCGAAAAATATCAAAATCAGCTTTCTAAAACACTGAGATTAAAGAGCTCGTACATTTATAATATCAATACAGTCACTGGCTAAGAAACGAAACGGTAGTTGGTTTACGAAATCAGATCCATTAGGAACATTTCTTCTCTTGTCAAGTAGAAAATTCAATGTCCGTATTCCTTAAACAGAGTTTTGACAAGGGGATTCAAAACTAGGACGAGTACAACCACGAATATTTTCGTCATAAATTAATCTCACCGGACAAGAAAATACGTGTAATGTAAACCGTTTGAGCCATTTATCCCAAAAGCATTCATAAAACATGTTGCAATCTTTAGGATGTTGAAATAATCCTGCCCTGGTACAGGCTACCGGGGATATGTCTACAGAGCTTTGATTGTTGACGAAAGGTATATTCCATACATGATCTTGGAATTGAATTTCCAATTCTACGTCACTTTTTCCATTCACGGATAGTTTTCTAATTAGATTAGTTTTCAGTTCATTCAACAACTTTTTGGGTATTTTCATTCCCGAATTGCTTTGAATGTTTGTTTGGGGAACGGATCCATTTCCCCATTTCTTTCTTGATTTGGCAATTTTTAACCAAAATTTTTAATTTTCGGGATTTTCGTCTTCTTTTGAGTTGTTCGGGTGCTGTTTATTTTTCGAACGTCGGAATGGTCTTCATTTGGATATCTGTTGTCATATTGATTGAAATAGTTCGATTCACTTACAGGTATGTCTTGTTTATGATTGGTGGATTTTCTGTGGAGTATTGTAATGGTGGAAGGGGTAAAAGTATACTGAAATCGTGACGTATTTCTCGATGGGTTTTGAAGTCTCCTTTGCAATGATCGTCCTTGATTAGTCGAGGAACGAGGAGTTACTTGCTTCTTTTGATTGTAGATTAGGTGATAAATTATTACTTCCTGCATTATGATTACGTTGTTGAGTACCTCTGCTAATATTTGGAGATGCACCTCTATTTTTGGTAACCTTGCTCCTCTATTTCTGTAATCGTTCTTCGAAGTCAGATAAAATTAGTCCATTTATCATTACCATATCTTAAATCAGGAACTTGAAAATGCACACACCTGAGTTGGAACGTGGGTATTTGTTCCACTAACGGGTAATTTCATCCGGATATTTAAGATCCGACTCATCAGTGACGAGGCAAAGATGCCCATCTACTATTATCGGGTTTCGCGAATTTATAAATTTTTCTGCCTCTATCCAAGAATTTTATCAGTACTCTATTTTCGAACGTCTTACACCCGAATTTCTGTAATCATTTTCAACACTGGTTGGGGAAAGACTCCTGCTGTTTCCATCATGTCCTGAGTTATAATCTGGAAAGTGTGAATTACCCTTGAAGCTGGAGGTGCTGCATTTTCAGAGCATCTTCCACCAATTTCCTTAATCATTTTCAACACTGGTTGGGAAAGACTCCCTTCTGTTTCCATCATGTTCTGAGTTATAATCTGGAAAGTGTGAAATTGGCCTAGAAGCTGGAGGTGCTGCATTTTCAGGCAGTCTTACACCGAATTTCTATAATCATTTTCAACACTGGTTGGGAAGAAGACTCCCTTCTGTTTCCACCATGTCTGAGTTATAATCTGGAAAGTGTGAATTTGCCCTTGAAGCTGGAGGTGCTGCATTTTCAGGCAGTCTTCCACCCGAATTTCTATAATCATTTTCAACTGGTTGGGAAAAACTCCCTTCTGTTTCCATCATGTTCGAGTTATAATCTGGAAAGTGTGAAATTGGCCTAGAAGCTGGAGGTGCTGCATTTTCAGGCAGTCTTCCACCCGAATTTCTATAATCATTTTCAACACTGGTTGGGAAAGACTCCCTTCTGTTTCCACCATGTCCTGAGTTATAATCTGGAAAGTGTGAAATTGACCTAGAAGCTGGAGGTGCTGCATTTTCAGGCAGTCTTACACCCGAATTTCTATAATCATTTTCAACACTGGTTGGGAAAGATTCCCTTCTATTTCCATCATGTCCTGAGTTATAATCTGGAAAGTGTGAATTTGCCCTTGAAGCTGGAGGTGCTGCATTTTCAGACAACCTTACTCCTGAGTTTCTGTAATCATTTTCACCTCCAAGGAAGATTAGTTGGTAAAAATGTCCCTCTGTTTTTATCATGATTTGAATTCTGATCGCGAAAATGCTTACTTGCTTGAATCAGAATTTGGAAGCATTTTATTT